>PVLA01007614.1:0-90231 GCA_004027455.1 Hydrochoerus hydrochaeris | reverse complement strand
CTTAGGAGTGTTTTATCTAGATCTGTGAGATATGTCAGTGGTATTCTGATTTGTGTTAAATCTGTGTAACAGTTTTGGGAGTATGGCCATTTTCACAATGTTGGTTCTTCCTAACCAAATTATATGACATAATATAATTTTCAGCATATAGGTCTTTAACATTTTTAGTTAGGTTGATTCCTAAGTATTTCATTTTATTACATGTTATTGTAAAGGGCAATATTTCCATAATTTCTCTCTCAGTGAGTTATTTGTTTTTGTACAGGAATGCTATTGATTTTTGAGCATTGACTTTGTATCCAGCTACACTGCTGAACTTGTTTATTACCTCTAGTAGCCTTTTAATGGAGTTTTTTTGAGTCTTCTATATAGACTATCATGTCATATGCAAATAGTGATAATTTAACTTCTTCCTTTCCTATCTTTATTCCTTTTATTTCTCTCTCTTTTCTGATTGCTCTGGCTAGTATTTCCAGAACTATATTGAAAAGGAGTGGTGATAGTGGACATCCTTGTCTTGTTCCTGATTTTAAAGTGAAAGTTTTCAGTTTTTGTCCATTTAGTATAATGTTGGCTATTGGTTTGTCCTAGATGGCCTTTATAAGTTTGAGGTACACACCATTTATTCCGAATTTCTGAAGGGTTTTCAGTATAAGCATGTGTTGGACTTTGTCAAAAGCTTTTTCTGCATCTATTGAGATGACCATGTGGTTTTTGTTTTTGGCTCTGTTGATTTGCATAAGTTAAACCATCCCTGAATTCCTGGAATGAACCCCACTTGGTCATGATGTATAATCTTCTTGATTATTTGCTGCATTCTATTTGCCAGTATTTTGTTGAGAATCTTTGCATCAATGTTCATTAGTGAGACTGGTCTATAGTTCTTCTTTTTGGCTGGATCTTTCTTTGGTTTTGGTGTCAGAGTAATACTTGCTTCCAGGAATGATTTAGGGAGGATTGCTTTCTTCTCAATTTCATTGAAGAGTTTAAGGAGCATTGACATCAGGTCTTCTGTAAATTTCTTGTACAATTCAGCTGTGAATCCATCTGGACCTGGGCTTTTATTTGTTGGTAAGTTTTTAATTACATTTTGAATTTCAATAGCTGATATTGGGTTGTTCAAAATTGCTATATCTTCTTGGTTGAGCTTTGGTAGTTCATATGTTTGCAGAAATCTGTCCATTTCTTCTGTGTTTTCCACTGCATGTGAGTAGAGATTTTCAAAGTAGGTATTCATGATCTTTTGAATTTCCATGGGATCTGTAGTAATTCTCCCTTTTTAGTTCCTACTGCATGAATTTGGGTTTTTTCTTACTTTGTCTTGATAAGGCTAGCTAGGGGTTTGTCATTTTATTTATTCTCTCAAAAAAAAGGCTTTTTATTCATTAATTCTTTGTATTTTTTTTTAGTTTCAATTGCATTGATTTCTGCTCTAATCTTTACAATTTCCTCTCTTTTATGAGCTTTGGGTTTAGCTTGTTCTTCTTTTTTTAGAAGCTTGAGATGGAGCATTAAGTTGGTTATTTGTGCTAATTCTGTTTTCTTGATATGACAATTTATTGCTATATATTTCCTTCTTAAGACTGCTTTCATTACATCCCACAGATTACAGTATGTTGTTTCTATATTTTCATTGAATTGTAGGTATTGCTTTATTTCTTCTTTAATTTCATTTGTAGCCCACTGGTTGTTCAAAGGCTGTTATTTAATTTCCATGTGTTTATGCAGGTTTTATAATTTCTTTTGCTATTAATTTCCAATTTCAGTGCACTATGGTCAGATATTATGCATGGTATAATTTCAATACCTTTGCATTTACTTAAGAATGTTTTATGGGATAATATATGGTCTATTTTGGAGAATGTCCCTTGTGCAGCTGAGAAGAATGTGTATTTTGATGTGGTTGGGTGGAACACTCTGCAAACATCTACTAAATCTAATTGCTCACAGGTATGATACAATTCTGCTGTTTTTTTGCTGACTTTTTGTCTAGTTGATCTATCTCTTTGTGACAATGGGCTGTTAAGGTCTCCTGTTATAATTGTGTTCTTGTGTGTTTGGTTTTTCATGTCTATTAGCATCTGTCTTATATTGTTGGGTTCTCCTGTATTTGGTGCATATATATTTATACTTGTTAATTCTTCCTCTTGAAGTTTTCCACCAACAAGTATGTAGTGACCTTCTCTATCTCTTTTAATTATTTTAGGTTTGAAGTTCACATTGTCTGCAAATCAAATAGCTTCCCCTGCTTTTTTTCTGGGTTCCTGTTGCATGGAATACTGTTCTATCCTTTCCTGATCACTAATTGTGAACCTGTCATCAAGGTCCGAAATCCTATCCTCAGCTTGCTTTAGGCAGTTTTGCAAGCTTTCGATAGAATTTTTTGTTTCTTGAATGTCTGTTTGAGTTTGTTTCATGACTTCTGCTTGTTTTCTATATTGTTCATTCAAAGTTACAATCAGTTTCCCATGCTCATTTACTTTTTTCTCTAGTTCTTCTTTAGCTGCATTCAACAAGTCCTTTACTAAAGTTGTTATTTCTATCTTTACATGAGAGAGTAGTTCTAATTTGATTTCCTCTATAACCTGATGCAGTTGTTTTCTTTTTTCCTCTAATTTTTTAGCTGTGTCTTCTTTAATCGCGTTCACTATTTCTTTCACTACTTTTATCATTTCTTCTTTTACCTGGGAGATTATTTCTTATTTGAGTTCCTTCATGGCTTCCTATACTTGTTGCTTTATTTCAGTTGATATCATTTCAGATATTTCAGGTGTATAACTAGTATTTTCTTCTATGTATGTGGCTCCCAGGCTTTCCTGGGATGGGCTAGAGTTTTGAGATTGCATTTTGGTCTTTCTTTTTGTCATTTTCCTACATTTCCATGTTTCCAGTGATGTTCCAAAACTTTCCCTAGGCATGTTAGAAATTACCTCCTGCACCGTTGGCTCCTGGGACTCAAGGGCCTTGGCTCCCCTGCTTGAATAAAGGTCGCTGGGCATGATCCACTCAAGCCTGAGAAACCTCTTCATGCAGGTCTAGTATCCTAGGGGCTGGGGGGGCACCCAAGCACCAGGAGTGATATCCCAAACCCTCCTGGCCATTGCCATTAAGCTGGAACTCCCCTCACTGCCCTGCCAGCCTAGCTCCCCTCTTGCTGCTGGCCTGGTCCCCTGGTTGAATAAAGGTTCCTGGGCATGGTCCACTCAAGCCCAAGAAACCTCTCCAGGCTAGTCCTGTGTCTTAGGGGGCTGGGCAGACACCCAAGCACCAGGAGTGATGTCCCAAACTCTCCCTGGCCAGTGCCAGCTAGTTGGAACTCTCCTAGCCACCTCTTGGCCCTAACTCCCCTCTCCTCGGCGCTGGCCTGGTCCCATCTTACTGGAGGCCACATCTCCCCACACATTCTGAGTGTGCAGGAGCAGTGGTGAGGGGATGTCTGCACCTCTCCAAGATGAGACTGAGGAAGTACACGATTCCAATTCAGTCTCTGGTCCGGAAGGGAGCTCTTTAGGGCCTGGACCCACCACAGCAATCCTGCCCTGAGGGAGAAAGGTGAGCAAAGCACTGAGTCACCCGGTGTGGCAGAGCTGAGGACGTGGAGAGCCGGTCGAGGAAGGTCATACCCCAGGGTAGGTAGTCACTAGAGGCTGAGAGAAGGAGCCGGGTTGGCGGAGCCAAGGGGCAGGGGTCAGTTCTCAGTAATTTTGAATTAATAAATGAATGCTTTTTTCCACGAAGTGGCTCATAAAGAAGAAGAAACTCCATAATGGCAATAATGATGTCTTACACTTCTTATGTTTCCCAATTCTATAATCATAGTGCTGTGTAGTAAGAACTCAATAGATAGTGCTTGCTTATTTATTAATTGATTGATGAGACTCAGCCACTACTAATTACTACAGAGGAGTGAACCAAGAAGCAGAATTAAACTTCATTAGGAAAGATTTTATTTGATTCATAAGACTTTTGTGACATTCAAGATTCCTAACTACTAGAAAAAAGGTATTGTGTTGCTTCTCTAGAGACAGAAGATTTTACATGTTTTTAAGTTTTCACTTCCATAAGGGAGGTATAATATCACCATATTCATATACTAGATGAGTTGTTGTTCATCATCTTTTCCCTGTGTGCTCACAGGTCAGTTTTAAATTCTTATGTATGACAGAAAGGCCATCTCAAATTATGTGACAGTTTATTTTTTAGTTATTTTATTTTTGAAGGATTTTTTTTTTTGACACAAGGTCTTGCTATGTACTTCAGGATGGCTTTTCATGTACTATGTAGCCCATACTGGACTCAAACTCATAATGATCTTCTTGCCACAATCTCCCAAGTACTGGGATTACAGGTGTGCTCCACTATGCCTGATTTTAAATTTTATTTTTATTTTTTAATGGTAGCAAATTTTATTAAAGGTAGAAAAATAATTGGATTTGAATAGTGAAAGAAAAAGTAGGAAAAGAAGTAAAAGCAGGGCCAAGTAAAAATAAGATATGAAACATACCCTAAAGCATGAAGACAGGCCTCCATGCAAGAGCAAGACACAGCAGCTATGATATCTTATTTTTAAAGAATAATTTCCAGATATAAAGCATCAGTGCTTTATGAAATAATATCTAAGCAACAATACTGGCAAAACTCATTGCTCCATTAAATACTGACAGAGAATCCAGAATTGGCAGGCAGGCACTATACTCAGGGCTGGGCAGACTATAAACTCTAATTTCCACTTTCAAAGAGAGAAAAACAGGCAATGAATTAATTATGAACATGTGTAAGTGGCAGGTAATACAGTGACAGGAAAAGGATATACTTTGCATGTAGGAAAGGGAAAAACTTCATAAAACATAAATATTTGAACCAAAAGTAGAAGCTCTCCAAATAGAAATAAGAGAAAGAACATGCAGATTGCCTCTCTTAGTTTGCTGTGTGATGCTATAATAGAATGCTTTAACTTAATTTTAAAGTCCAAACAGAAAGGAAGTCCTCATATTGCATGATCCCATCATGGAAGATGGAAGGGCAAGATGGCATGAGTAAGAAAGGCCCAGAGGGAAAGAGAGAGTGAAGCAGAGAGACAGAAAGAGGAGGAAAGGAAGGAAAGAAGTCAAACTCATCCTGTCATCAGCAACACACTCCTCTGATAACTAGCCCACACCTGTGATGGTGAGATTAACTTATTTATGAACTCAGAATCTTCATAACCTACTCATTTTTTAAAGTCTCAGTTCTCAGTACTTGCATTAGGAAATTACATTTGCAACACATGAACCTTGGGGGACACATTCAAATTATAGCATAAGCAAAGGTTGCAAGCTACACAGAATCACAGCGAGAAGCTCTGTTTGATGATACATGGCCTAAATAAAGTCAAGCCTTTGAAGAAGAGACTAGAACATAGACTTGGGTTCTGACCTGAAAGATCATGTATTTCCAGTGAGGAGGTTCTGCAGAGGCATGCCACCAAATGATTTTAATTTAATTTGGACTTTAACTTCTTACTCGAAGGAACATTGTAAAGAATGAGTTTTTTTAAAAAAAGAATGAATTAGATTGAATTGAAACCAAAAAGAAAATATTGCTACAGAGTAACAAGTGAAAATTCTGAGCCCTCATAATGGGAGAACCATCCTCTAGATCTTACGAGAGATGGTATACACAGTTGGTAAAATATTCTGTGGGATAGCCAGATGTAATAATTTACAGTTTGGGCTGGGGATTTAGCTCAGCAGCATAAGCACCTGCCTTGCAAGCATGTGGTCATGAGTTTGATCCCTGGTACAAATAAAAAATAAAAAATAAAAAAATAATTTACAGTTAGTATTCCTGATTACTATTGACTTAGGTTGAATTGTTGCTCTATTTAGTAAGACTGTGGTCTTTCTCCTCCACTCTCAGTATGTAACTATCTTAATTAAGGAAAGAAAAGCAAAGTTGTACTAGCCTGCTGGTATCAATGAGCGTTAGGATAGTTCTTAGCAACATTACAGAAACAATTATTAAAACTCTATATGCCTGAAAAACTGTGACATTCTATAATAAATGAAAGCAATGGCTTTCAGGTATCAGTTCTACGAGGTAGACAGGTACGAGAATTTCATGCTCAGTAAAAAAGAAAAAGCAGTGAAACATTTTTTGCCTTTAAAAAAACAAGAATCAACAACAAATAACCACAAAAATCAGTTAATCAACAACTATTGAGCACCTACTATGAAACTCCTCATTAAATGGGTTTTGGAACTCTGGTGATTTGGTTAGTTGCTGTGGTAACTGCTAAGTCATGTAGATGAAGCTTGCCTTTCCCTGTGTGAAGACAGACAGGTAGTATTTGAGCAGCTTCAGTTACATAAACAAAAAGTGCATTTCAAATATACATTTTGCCAACAAAGATTACGTTTTGTTTTTTTTGTTTGTTTGTTTTTTGAAAAAAGTCATTTTCATCTGCCAGATAAGTTTTAAGTCTTCAGAAATATTTACTTCAAGCAGTATTTCTCAAACTACTGCTGCATGTGAAACATTTATTTTACAAAGCTGTCACTAATCCCCAGAGCTGTCATGAAACACTATAAATAGATAAGAAAGGAGAAAATTAAGAGTAAAAGATTTTATGTCAGAAAATAAAAAAATAAAATTGGCAGAAAAAAATGAGAAAGAATGTGAAATAACAGGAAAGTAATTGGCATGATGACAGAAAAGTCAACAAGGCTAACACTAAGAGGTTAATGCTGTTTCTGTTAATATATTCTTAAATGACAAAAGTGTCTTTCGGTTATATTTTATGTTGGCATCATAATATAATAACAACAAATTTCCCTATCTCTAAATAACACTTTTGACTTCTTCCTGTAAAGAAGTCTATTTCATCTCATTCCACTGGTAAAGAAGGTTAAAGTAACTATGAGAAAGAAGCAAAGGTTGTCAAGACCCTTAATAAAAGACTTGGCACAACAGATTCGAAAACATTCAGCCATTGTCAAGCATAACTGTCTTAATTATAATATGGAGAAAAACAACCAATAGGGAAGACTCAACAGTGTATTATGTTAGCAGTTTCCTAACTTGTGATATACTTTAGGTATAGAAAGCTTCAGTTGTGTATATTTTATCATGAAAGTAAATTATCTTCTGATTTTTAGCCTTTGGTTCTATGAGGAGATAACAATCACAATATTCTAGAATATTCTTCCATAGTTTTTGAACATAAACCTCATCAAATTTGGTATGGTGAATATTTAAGAAATATATAGCTATACAATTCCTTCTCTTAAAAATCTTCCAGTTGGCTAAGATATATGCATGAAAAACACATAAGAGTAAATTCAATTGGTTAATGCAAACATTAATGCTGAAGGTATTTATCTCTTACATTTACAATTTAATTGGAAATATTAAAACAAAGATCTGTATGATGTTACAGAATAAAGGGGACCTGCTCACCCTACAGTGGCCAGAAGAGAGAGAAGAAGGAATCAGTGTCGCTTTATCTCTGTAAGGGTTTACCCCAGTGACCTAACGACCTCAGAGTAGGCCCCGCCTCTTAAAGGGGCCTTCACCTCCCAGTAGCACCACAGGCTGGTGACTGAGACTTTAATACATGAGCCGCCTGGGACACGGGAGAAGATATTATGATCTGAATTTGTGTCCCCTCCTCCCCACCTGCTCTCACCATGGTGCACTCTGCCACCATGGGCCCAAAAAACAGGGCTAAGCAACCATGGGTGAAAACTCTGCCACTGAGAGCTAAAATAAACCTGTTCCCTTAAAAATTTAACTAGTTAAGAACATCAGATATTTTGTTACAGTAGTCTCTTTGATTTGATATCCTTTTTATTAAATCAGAGAGTGAAATGGATTTTTAGCTCCGCTAAGACTTCAGCCTCAAATTCTTAGTTTTGGGCTTTTTTTTTTTTTTTTGTACTAGAGATTGAACTCATAACCTTGCACTTGCCAGGCAGGCACTTGTGCTGCTGAGCTAAACCCCCGGTACCACCTTGAATTCTGTATATACAATTTCCTACTTAACATTTGTGTTACTGCATAGCACAGACATATCCAATTCACTATAACAAAAGCTGCACACTGTTCTAGAGTCCTTCCCCCAATGTGTGTCTTTCATTAGCTTTCTTATTTTAGTTGAAGACAATTCTATCTTTTCAGTTACTCAAGTCAACATTCTTGGCATCATCCTCAATTATTAAGTCATAAAATCTAAGTGGCTTTCAAACTATATGTAAGATGGCTCTTATTAGCATTTGTGTCACCTCCCATTTGGTTGGATCAGCAGCAGCATTTAGCTGGATTATTCCACAGCCTTCAGTGTGGTCTCCCAGCTTGCAACACTTACTCTTGGTAGCCAGATAGCATATTCTCTATAGAAGCCACAGTCCTTCTTTTTCAATAAAAGCTATGTATCGTTATTCCTCTTTCTTTCCAGTCTCCCTCCATCTCACTCAAAATAAAAGCCCAGGTCCTCATAATGACTGAAAGGTCTTACCACATCTGTCTCCACAACACCTTTCTTACTGAATAACTGCTACTCTTGTTTTATTGTAACAAGAATAAATGAGTTCCTAAGTACTTTTGGACCCTTAATGTATACACTCCCTCAACCAAAATACTTCTTCAAAAGACATCTTCATCTGTCAACTCCTTCAAGTCTTTGTTCAGGTATCCTCTGCTCACAAAGGGATTGTCAAATATCTTATTTAAGACAGCAATATAGAGTGAAAGTCTCACACTGATGGGGATGTTTATTAGCTTTATGCAATACTGGGTGGTGAAAAAGGAACACAGACGATATTGATGTAGGTACTTATCAATTCCATGTGTGTGTGAATACAATAGAGCTGAAAAGCAAAGAAAGAAAATAAGGTCTGGTCATCATCTGAGATTTTGGATTATGTATACTGTATACTGTTGCATATGTAGTACAGTGTTAGACATGCACAGAGTTATGTCATTAAAAATCCAATTAGCTTAAATTAGATTTAGTTTGACTTGATTTTTCTTATAACAAAACATGCAATAATTACTTATGCATCCTTAATTCAAATTTTTCTTTGCTTTTTTTAAAGATCATTTCTCTGTCATACCTAAGATCATTCTACTTTAATTATAGTTACTGTTTTTCTTGTCCTATGTCCCAAAGTACATGGCATTTTAACTGTTAGTGGAATCTATTTTTACCTGTCTTTCTACTGCTATTGCTCCTTTACCCTCCATCTGCTAAAAAATACCTCTTTTCTAAATTTTGCTAAATGAATTTAAATTATACTCAGTGAAATATTTATAAATGTAAATTTTTATTTTAAGAGCAAAAGCCAAAAAACAAATGATACAGATTTTCAAAACAAAATAATAGGAAATTAATACTAGTTAATATATTGCATATAGTTATCATCAAAGTAGTTGTTCAGAATGTAAGATTTAGACATGAAAAAATGATCAAACAATGAAAACACAAACTGTTCTTTTTGATGAACTAACAGATATTAGTAGTATAGTTATCCATCTTGCACACACACGCACACACACACACACACACACACACATATATATATATATATATATATATATATATATATGCACACATATGGATATATTCTTTTCCCTTCTTTCTTTTCTCCTTTTCCTTATCCCAGTTATCCTTTCTTTTCATTTTCACAATATGTACTGTACATTTTGGATCTTATTCAGTCTTTCAGTTTTTTTTACACTGGGGAGACAATACAATATACAAGCAAGTCTGATTTATTTCACTTATGAGTATGGTTTCAAGTTGCATTTATATACCTATAAAAACTTCAAGTTTATCCTTCTTTATAGTTGAGCAATACTCCATTGTATAAAAATACTATGTGCAAGCATAATTTTTATGTACTATTCTTGTATAAGTATGGTTCGGGTAATAAATAAGGGGCATCCTCAGCAACTATTTTGGTCTATTCTGTTTTATGCTATTCTATTATGTTTGATTACAATGTTCTATTTTTTTCTTTCACTCAACTCCACACTGTCCCAATTTTTATTACTCTACAATAGGTCTTAACCACTATAGCAGTTGGTCCTTGTTCTTCAACAATGACCCTTCTGAAGAAAAGCAGAGTTAGAGATGTTGGTCAAAGGATGAAAATTTTTAGTTAGAAGGAAAAAGTTCAAGAAATCGATTGCACAGTATAATGACTACAGTTATAAAACTGTATTGTATTCTTGAATAATTCTAGAAATGTAAATTTTAACTGTTATTATCACAAGCTTGATAAATATATGATAGTTAATGGACATGATTTTCCCATGCTGCAGTGCATACATGCTCAAAGCAGTGTTTTAGAGAGAATACATATATATATATATAATTTTTACTTGTTAAATCAATAAATAAAATTTCTACCACTAAAGGGTAGAAGGAGGAAATGCAAAACCAAAATTTAAAAAAATGTCTTCTATGTTGGACTTTTATATTCCTACATTTTTTAATCTGCCTGTCAATTTGCACATAAAAGCACAGCTACATGTGTCCATCCATACATGTGTACACAGACATAAATACATGTATGTATATGTACATGTGTGCATGTGTGAATTTGGTTTCTAATATTGCTGCATCTGTGACCATGATAGAGATTATTTTGGAATTACTTTTCTGGAAATCTCTCTGCAGAATTTGGTTTGCTCAATTTAAACAGAGTTAGGTTATATATATTCTTTTCATATTTCAAGGTCATCCTTGTTTCTAAATGGCTACTTAGTAGGTTTACCTATTGGTCCTAAATCTGTGATTAGTTCAACCTCTTTGGGCATCAGTAAATATACTTTGGGGAATAGTAGTTTTAAATTCCAAATCTACATATCCCAATCTCTAGCCTCTTGATTTTTGGCTGAGCAAGTTTCAAATCTTTGCTAGTCCCCAAATAATGTTAAATTTTATTCAGTCTTTCTACCATCATCACCTGCTGAGGAATAGGTCCAAAGCATCTACTCATCATTACCAGAAGTGCAGGCTGCACCTAGAGCCTATTCTTGATCCTCCTGAGACAGGAAAGGAGCTCAGAAGTTTCCTTTTATCTTCTTTCTGAAACATGACCAAAGCCATAAGTAATTTTCTGAGCTCCATGGCCCATCTGGTCCTCTGGAGCTCTCTTTCTTTCAGCTGACCCAGCTGTCTCTGGGAATGTCTTCATTTTTCTCCTATTGCATTCATGCCTTATGCTATCAGAGAAGAAAACGATAGCTCCAAGATTACAACATTCCACCTTGGCAACTGTATAGCAGAGTGAGAGATTTTTCCCTCTCTTGGTATTTGTTTGTCTCAAAATAGCACATGACTAAGCAAAGCTAAACTATGTTAAAAAGATGAGTGAAAAAGGAGAAAATACTTTGAATAATAACCCACCACACCAACAGAAAATTGACTGTGGCTTCCCAAATGAAAATTTCTGGGCAACAAAAGTGACATCTGGCCACTGAAGCTTTCTACATTTCCAGCACTGCAATGCACAGCCTTAGGGATACAATGCAAAATAAAAAGCACTTAGAGCCCTTCTCATCTCCTCATTGCTAGCTTCAAGAATAAGAGACATGTAGAAAATAATAATCATATTAATGATGGTATTATAACAAAGGCATTAAAATCATGCTATTTTAAAGTTAAAATTACTTAACTTTATTGTATGGTTCAAAAAAATTCTGAGAGGAAAAAGTCAAAACTGAAATTTCTTTAGGAATAAGTAAGCTTTGCATAGGTAGGCAAAGGCAAACATGATCAAAATAAAAGGTCACTCACTGCCAGCTAGCAAGAGGATGCGGACCAAAGAGTTGTGAAGTTTTAATTCGCAATGAGGAATTTTAGAAATGAACCAGGAAAAAATTTCTTAGCAACTTTCAGGGCTAGTTGAGGTTGGAAATATTAGATGTATCGTGACACCTACCTTCACATCTGTGTGGTTAGTTTTTTCTCTAGACAGACATACGTAGCACAATGAAACTTTCTCCTGAATGATAGCATACTTTTATGATGAAAATTAAGGGTATACCAGGAGAAGGAAAGATTTCTTTCTTTGAATGATATAACCTTACTTTGAACATTTTTTTATATACCTAATTGTCATTTGTGTGTCTTCTTTGGAGAAATTATTGTTCAAGCCCTTTGCCTATTTTTAATCAGCTTGTTGTTGTTATTGTCGTTTTTGGTTTTTGCTCTTTAGTTGTATAGTTTCTTTACATATTTTGGAAATTAAACCTTTATTAAATAGCTTGCAAGTATCTTTGAATAGTTTTTTCAAAAGTAGATTACCCACTTATTCTGTTAAATATTTCCGTGCCGTGCAGGGGCTTTTTAATTTGACATAGCACACTTTGTCTAATTTTTCATTACCTGTGCATTTGTGTCATTAAGAAATCAATGACCAAACCAATGTCAAGAACTTTTCTATTATATTTTTTCTAGGAGTTTCATCATTTCAACCCTTACATTTATGTCTCTAATCCACTGTGAGTTGATTATGATTTTTGCATATGGTATAAGGATCTAATTTCAAACTTTGTACATGTGGTTATCCAATTTTCCTGGATAATGATTGTTGAAGAAACACCGTATTATATATTGTTAGCTAAGAATGTATAGGTTCATTTCTGTATTCTCTTTTCTGTTCCATGTCTGTGTCTGTTTTTATGTCATCTGTGTACCATTTTAATTATTGAAGTTTTATGATGCATTTTGAAATAAGAAAATGTGATGGTTTGAGATTTTTTTCCAAGAATTGGTTTGGGCTATTCTGATCTGTTGTTCCATATGAATTGCAGTATTTTTTTTTCCAATTCTGTTTTTAAAATGCTATGGGAATTTTTCATGGGCTAGCATTGACTCTACAGATTATTTTATGTCCTCATTTCTTTCATCAATATTCTCTAGTTTTCAGTACACAATGTTTCATATCCTTGGTAATTCATTCTTTATCTTTTATTCTTTCTATGTTATTGTAAACAAGATTATTTTTATAATTTCCTTTTCAGATGATTCCTTATAATGCATAGAAATGCACACAATTTTGTGTGTTGATTTTGTATCTTGTAACTAATGAATTCATTCACTAGTTTTCATAGTGATTTGGGAATCACATGTGGTGGGTCTGGAGTTCAGGGGTTCCCAGACTCACCCTCACAAGGCTTGTTTCACTCTCCAAAATAGGAAGAGGAGCAGGGATCAGAGATCAGTCAAAACAAACACTTTCTTGCAGATATTAAAGGAGATGATACAAAGCCACTCCAAGGAAGGTACGCGAGCACTCAGAGCTGAAACACCACAGAGTCAGGCCAGTTTTTGCAGTTAGGGTCCCATCCCCACTTCCCTTTGAGAGGGTCACTACTTGTTGGTTACTGGACTTGTTGCTGGGGGCCCAGGGTAGGTGGATCAGCTGGGGAATCTGGAGAGGAAACATTTTTAGGAAGAAGTAACCTACTTAAAGATGGGCTAGAGATCGTGTAGCTAACAGAAAAGAGTTCAAAACCACAGTCAACTTAGTGTAGCTACACAAAGGCAAATGTCAAAAAGAGACTGTGAGTTCTACTGCCTGCTGCTTAGTAAGATGTAGAGGTCCCTGCCTTTCTACCTTTTAGAGTGGCCCAGTTCCCTTAATCTAATCCTACCTAAAGATCCCAACTGTCCCTAAATAGAGAATCTCTGCTGTCTGGCTCTGATTCTTACTCAGTACTGTCTAACTGCTTTTTGCCTTCCCGAATGTAAGGAACTGCTTTCAATAACCCTTTGATATTGTGTTGGTAAAGTGTCTATAATTATGGAGTCAACGTGCGGCAGCTATAGGATTAGGTTTTAAGCTGTTGTGAGGATGTACCTCTGACTTGTGAATACACTGAGTGTCTCAGTCCCACACTCACACACCACATGCAGACTTATGTGAGACAGGAGAGCTACAGTGTGCCAGAGTTACAGCTTTCATTTTCTCCATGTAAAAGTTAGCTAAAGGTGGCTGCACTGGGAATTGTCTTTCCACAGGTCAGTGAGGCTTTGATAAAAGCCCAGCAGGTTAGGCTCTGGTGAAATCACTCTCCTTAGGGCACAACTTGCTCAGAAGAGCAGAGAGCTCTGAGCCATTTCAAAATAGCTTTGTTTTGTTTTGTTTTTCCCTCTAATACAGACAGGATAGAAATACATGTAGAGACCCATGCATGCGTAGAACTTATACAGTTTATGAGAAGTGATTATATAATGCATGATGAAATGAACAATTACTTTGAAGAAAAAGAGACACTACAGTACCCATTGCTGATTCCATAGCGTCATGATGTGAAATCCAGCAATACTATTATTCTTTGTTCAGAGTGATTTTAGCATGTTTTGTTTTGTTTAATTTCAACATACATGAAGGTATGGACAGCTATTTTGAAGAGAATGAGAGACACTATGACAGCCACTGTTGACTTCCCTATTATCTGGTCTTGAAGACCTAAAACACCTTCCTCATCCTGTTTGGATCAGTTTTATACTATGTTGTTTTGTATGAATTCTCTGTATGTGAATACATGGACAACTATTTGGGAGAAAACAAGAGACAATATGATAGATAATGAAGATCTCTGGTTTTCTCACTTTGAAATTTTTGTCTTACCTTGCTTTCTTATTTTCTGTTTTGTTGTGTTTAATTTTACTCCCTCTAAAATTTAAAAAAAAAAAAAAGGTTTACTTCCCCCTTCCCTATCAGAAGTGCAAGGGCATTTTTCTCCAATTTTATTGGTAATTAGAATGAGTTGATGCTCCTTTTTTGCATTTTTATAGTGTCAGATTTTTATTAGAAATGTTAATAAAAGATGATACTTTGAAACTGAAGTAATTATTTCATTCCAAAGTAATTTTATATTTTGGAAATTTTTCCCATACTTATTTTTTAAAAATACACTTAATATGTATATTGGACTATGACTATATTGAGGCCACATCAATGAAGTCAAGTTTGATGTAGGTGTCTACTAACAAAGGCCTTACTCTTTTTTCTTTTTAGAATAACTTGAGTGAAGTGTAATTTATACAGGTCAGAGCACAGGCATTTTTATTATATAATTTGAGTTCTGACAAATGTACGCACTGGATAATCATAAGAACAATCGAAATATAAAATATTTTGATTTTCTCTCTTATGTCTCTTTCTTCTTCTTCGCAGTCCAAATAGCCTCACACATCCCTCCACTCAGTCCCTGCACATACATGCTGCCACGTGGCCTCACTACCCAATTTTTAAGTCTGCACTGTCACTGCACATTAATCTTGCCACTTCTAGAATTTCATAAAATAGAGTCTTATGTATACTCTAGCTATGACTGGCTTTGTTTGCTTAGAAAAATTCTTCTGATACTCATTCCCCATAATTATTTTAGCAATTTGTCTCTTTTCATTGCCAAGTTACAATGTCCCTCATATGGATACATCACTATTTAATCACCTGCAGAATATTGGATTTTTTTTTCCACTTTGGGGACATTAACATAAAAGCTACTATGATTACTTCATATAAACCTCTTTTTTATATCTTTTTCTCTTGAGCAAACAACTAGAAGTGGAATTACTATATCATATGCCAAATATATATTTAACTTTATGAGAAACTGCCAGTTTTCTAAAGTCACTGTTCCATTTCATAATCACAACAGCAGTGTGAGTTCCAGTTGTTGCATATTTTTGCTAAACCTTGACATTGTCACAGTTTTTAATTAGCCTTTCTAGTGGGTGTGTGGTGATGTATCATTTAATTTTAACTTGCATCATCCTAATTACTAATAATGATGAGCATTTCTCCTTAGCAGTTTTAGCCATTTTTATACTTTTTTATGTAAAGAGTCTGTTAAAGCATTTCACTATAACTAACTAATTGGCCGTTGTTTTTCCCCTACACCACTGGTAAATATTGTTTATATATTTTCAATACAAACCCTTTGTTAGTTAGTTTTCTTCCAATATTTTCTTCCAATAAAAATTATATGCTCACAAAAATCTCCCAAATCACAATTTGTGTTTCTTTTACTTCTTTGTATCTTTCCAAAATTTTCCAAAAATGTTTTATTAATTGTACTAGTTGGTTTATTCCCTGACCTGAAATACTGTATATGCTCAACGTATAATGTAGCCCTCCCCTTGTTTTGGACTGAAGATTGAACTCAAAGAACACTAAGATATATTCTAGTCCTTTTTAAATATTTTTAGCTCCCTTAATTTATTTTTTTTTATTAGTACACATTTGAAGTAAGTAGTGCATACACTTTCCTTTTGTGGAGTTGTTACATGTGCATAATACATTTTAATTTCATTTTCATCCACTTGCCTCCTTCTTTCTACACCCTTCTTCCATTTCTTCATCCTCTTTTCATTCTATCTCTGTACTAGTTTTTTAAAAAATTGTTTACTCTAAAACAGAGTCCTCAGGCTGGCCTTGATTTTGTAATTCTCTTGTCTCAGCCTCACGACTAGCTGAGAATAGCAAGTGTGTTCCACTTTGCCCAGCTAAACCCATTTTTTATATCCTAATGCAAACACCTCTAAATTTTTCTGACAAACTGAATATGTGAACTAAATTCATACAGGTAAATTGCTAAATGTCTCTTTCATTAATATTTATATTGCAAGCATATTTCAAATAGATTAATATATAAAATAAGACACTAGTAGAGAAGTGCTGAAGTTTTCCTGCTATTCAACATCATAAAAAAAATTTTACTGAAATAGTTTGAGTGGGAGCTGAAGGATTTACTCACTTAGGCTTCAGTTAGAGCCACTTTGCTGAGGCAGCACTGCTCCTTCCCATTCTGCTCCTGCATTCCAGGACAGCTGGGACCTGTTGACACTTGTCATTCTAAATGAAGGAAATGCAGAAATTGCCTTGAGGTGAGAGAAGGCAATTTCTTCCAGATTTAATGGAGTTTTTAATTTCTTGGATATTTCTGGAAGGTCTGGCCACCCAGTGAGGTCTCTTGCTCTGCAGAGTCTACAGGAAGAGCGCCACATTCTGACTCTGCCACTTTCCTGCAGGGTAACTTTAGGTGATGCCTCCTCTTGGCTGGTGGTGATTCCTTGAAATAAGGAACTGAAACACCAGGCACATTGTTATCTGGCATTAGGCTCCTAAAGATGAACCAGATTGGAATGGACCCTCAGAGCTTCTGGTGTCCCAAAGAGATAGGAGTTTAGTATTTAAGTTTCAATAGCAAGAGTCTGCTGGCCACCATTGGGAAAAGTATGGGACTGGAAATCCAACCAGCTATGCCTGCCAGCCACAGTTGGGACTGGTAACAAATGCAGACTAGGAGAAGCAGCCAGCCAAGCTCCTGCCACCTTCAGGGGAGTTATTGGTGTAGCCACACATGTCTGCAGAAGCCAGCCCTGCACTTCACCACTTCCCTGGGAACCTAGGTCAGGAGAAACTCATATGCTTGGCCTATTCCCCTATGCTATGGATGGGCAGCCAATTCAAGAAGCACCTGGGACCCCACAACCAGCTTATCCAGAGAAACCCAGGAAAATGTCAAGACAAAGGAGCAAAAGGCAATCTCAGACCTCTAGGCCATATAGAAAAAGTCTAGAATACATAGACATGGAATAAATTGGAAGTCATTAACCTGAAATTTCTGAAAGGATAGTATCTGAAGTAAAGAAACAACTTCATTAGATTGTAAAAGTAATCAGAACAGAAATAATATCTTAAGCAAAATAAGAAATGACAAACATAATGAAAGAATTGCTGAGCATATATAAAGAAGACATAGATGTTAAAAGGAGCATAGGAAAATGTTGAAAACTTCAAATGAACAATATAGAAAAAAATTACACTGTGTGAAACAGATTCAAAGAGATATCCAAGAAATTAAAAACTCCATTAAATCTGGAAAAACCACTTGAAAGAAACTGAAGCTAGACTTTCAGACCTTGAAAACAGAATTGCAGCTAGCAATCATGAAAGGGAAGATCTCTTAAAAATAACAAGGAACCAGGAAATAAAAATTCAATGGCTGCAAAATGACACAAAGAAAAACAACTTAAGGGTGATAGGAGTCAATGAAAAAAATCAACAGAAATGACATAAAGAGATTATTTAGAGAAGTAATAGCAGAAAACTTCCCAAGCATGAGAAAAGGACCTAATATTCAGATAAGTGAGGCATATAAGGCTCCAACTAGGCATAACCACAGTAAATCTATACCCAGACTTATAATAATCAAGAGCCCAGAAATTCAGCACAAGTACAGAATATTAAAGACTATTAAAGAAAAGAAGCAGATCACCTATAAAGGAAAGCCCATCAGAATCATGACAGACTTCTCAGTACAAACAATCAAGCAACAAGAATTTGGAGTTAAGTGTTTCAAGTCCTGAAAGAAAACAAATTCTAACCCAAAGTGGTATACCCTGCAAAAGTATCTTTCAAAATTAATGGAGAAATAAGATGTTTCCATGATAAAGAATAACTGAAGGAATTCATGACCACAGAACCAACCCTGCAAAGAGCTCTGAAGGATATTCTATAGAGAGATAAAGATGACCACGTTTCCAGAAATAGCAGTAAAGGAGGATCACTGAACAGGATGGGCAGTTGAATGGATAGGAAAAGTGATGGACCAACAGCAGGAGAATAACATGGCAGAGATGAGCCAGTGCATGTCAGTCATAACCATTAATATAAATGGTCTCAACTTACCAATAAAAAGAAACATGGGCAGAGTGGATTGGGAGACAGGATCCATCAATATGCTGTGTATATGAGAAACATATCTGATTCAAAAGGAAATTAATGGGCTGAAGATCAGAGAGGAGACAATGCTCCATGCAACAGGGACCCAGAAAAAAGCAGGAGTAACTTACCCATCAAACACAGAATGGATAAGAAAGATATGGTATTTTTATACAATGGAAAGCTACTCAGCTATAAAGAACAATAATCTGGATGCAACTTGACATCATGCTCATGGGTGAAAATGGTTTGGACTCAAATGGCTCAACATAATGTTGTCTCCCTAGTATAAAAGCGTGAAGGAATTTGTGAGATCCAAGATGTGTAATAGATATTGTGAAAATGAAAGGAGGGGAAACATCTAAAAAGGGAAGGTGGTAATCATTGTTAATTTCCTATTATCTTGTTTTGAAGTCCTGTATCTCTTTCACTGTTTTGTTTTGATTGGCTTTATTCTGCTTCGTTTTGCCTGGCTTTATTCCCTTTAAAATAAAAAAAAAATACTGAAACTCTTTAGCAATACCTAACACCTAAAAGATATAAAATATTTGACAAGACTTTACTGACTTTTTCTTTTCAAAGAATCAATTTAGAAGAGTAAAAAAAATCTTACCTTATGTTTACTCAGTAAAGTCTTGTCAAAAAGACAATCAAGGAAACAGAGTGAGTTTCAGTGTCTTGGGAAAGGCATGGTTTATCCCAGGGCTTTTGACTTGTGAGATGATACATATTCTCAGTGTTATTTTGCATCTTTCTGCTCACTGAGTGCAATACTTTTTTCTAAGCAAAGTTGAATTTATACTAATTTTGGTAATATTGAAAAGTTTTCCACTTAAAATTGATGAAACAACACAGGAAGCAGGAAAACTTTAAAAATTGTTTTCCATTACTTAGAAAGTTAAAGAAAATTAGCCTTGTGAAGAGAAATATTAAAATACATCTAAAATTGCAGACTCCTGAGAGGTCTTGTGTTTGTCTTAGAACATCACACTAATCATCTATGCCATTGTAATTATATTAGTTATTTATTACATAAAAAAACAGTAAATCATTACAATGTTTAAAGACCAAAACTTTCTGGAAGTTGACACATATCATTTATTTCCTCAGAAGAAAGTAACATCCTCAAGAAGATGATAACTTGAGGCTATTCAGTCAAGTCAGTATCTATTTCTATTATCACATTTCTAATGTGCTTCTAATTTTCCTAATGCATCTGACATTTGTCCTAATTTTTGTGATTAACATTATCCTGAAAGAAATTTAAAATTTTATTGAGTGGTTATTATAATGGCTTAGAGCTCTACTATTTGATTTGCACTTTAGGGGTGCAGTTATAATAAGGTATTTCACTTTCTCTTATACTATTTTAGAATTCCAAAAGCATGAAGAAAATGGAGTTCAGATGAAATACATTAGGGCAGTCATCTTGTACTAAGATCTCAAGATCTGCCTAGATAGTTAAAGGTTCATATGCTGCTAAAAGCAATACTATCTTTGGGGCAACAAAAAGAGGGAATACTTATTTCTGCATCCTTCCAATTGTGCACTTTGGAGAACTGCAGACAACAGGCACCTTGTTTGTTCACAGAACCCAATGTTCATATCTTCATTTTTATATTTTTTCCTTCCTTCCTGCCCTCAAAAACTCAGGGGAAAACACCTGTGCCGAAATACTAATCTATTAAATTCACCTCTCCTCATGCATAAAATTAATTCACACTCCTGGCTAACATGAGATTGCTTCAAAATGCTATGCCAAAATGCTGATGAAGGCAATAAACAAAATGCCTTTAGAACTAGATAGATCTTTGTTTTAAAGTTTTTCTAACTCTTACAACCAAGTTGTTAAACTGTTTGGATTATCCATTTCCTCAGTGGTGAAACTGGGTTTCTAAGTGTGGAGGAGAACATGCACATGAATTTCAGGCACCATTTAAGGCAGGGACCTAAGGAACTTAATAATTGCAGGTTATTAGTTCTAATGAGAACTTCAGGCACCTGTGTGGTAGGCCAGGAAGTGAAATACTTTTCATATGAAATACTCCCACACGAAGCACTTGCAGACCAGTTGTATTCAGGATATTCTATAGATCACTTTGGTCCAAAACACTTTCACCACTAATACATTAGCAAGTTTAGTATCTTGAATACCACCCATGTGTGAGACAAAGTGCTCTATATAACAATGACCTTTGGCTTAGTTTTTATGAGGTTTCATTCACTATAGTTTTCAAAATGCATTAACCACATCATACAATGTAAATGTCTCTTAACAATCCAAGGAGTTACACAGAACAGATACTATCCCCATTTCCAAGATGATAAAATTGAATATGGCAGTCGAGGTCCTGGTAGGACTTTAGGGTACATTAGACTTGAGTAATGTGAACAGGGTTTATTGAGGACATTACAATTAGTGGTCACTATGGCAAGAAATCACAAAAAATACTGCATTGCCTCTCTACTTTCTCAGGTATCTGCAGACAAGTGTTCCTCTCTGGAGGGATTACCTGAATCTAGAGTAAGAGAGCTGCCTGAGTAAACTGTGGCCCTAGTTCAAGAATTCATTCAGTCCACACAGCTTCCACAAGGGTGAAAGCAGAAGAAGAGATGTCCAACTTTTTCTTTCTTGCCTTGACCTATTGTTGCTGCTTCCATAAACCAACTCAGCTGATGGCCAGGGGTCAGGGAAGCCCAATAATGCAATCCATAATAATCAGTCAACTACAGTACAGAATGGAATAAAGAAGAAAAAGGGGGAAGACGAATCTGAAAGGCAAGTGAGAGTTATTCACCATACTGTCTTTTAATAAACTCAGGTGCTTTTGACAAAGACAATACAAGTTGGAGCAAGGACGAATCCAAGGAGCTATGAGGTATAGACTAGTTCTTTTTCATTGTTAACCACACAATGCTATCTCTATTTTAGTAAGTATTTCTCTTCTAGGTTTGCTCCTTTTACAAATATATAAATTTTATTCTTTTCTGCCATGCACAATCCTGTCATTATGCTCATATTTTGAATCTCAATACTTCCAGTTTGTTAGTAAACTACTGGAAGTAAAAAGAACCTTTGCTTAAATCATTATAACATTTTGCTTGTCAGACATAGTACAATAGGTATGAGCTTAATTCATTCTTTCACTTTTATTTGTGTATAGCTAACTAAATGGTGATAGCCTATTATGTACCAAATATGGAGATAAGTAAGGGGACCAGTGGTCCCTGATTCCATAGTTTTCATATCTCATATGAAATGAGATTTTTTAAACAATTCATCACACTAATGCACTTTTAATTACAAGCTAAGTGTGCTGAATAAAAGGAAGATGTATGTGGTTTTGACCTGAGATTGTAGGTCCTCCTTCCCATCACTTGAGACCTGAAAAGTAGAAAGGCGTTAAATAAAAGACAGGGTACAACACATGCAGTGTTCGTGGGTATGCATAACAAGACATATCCTATAAAATAAAACCAATGTGGAAAGTATGCAGAGAAAAAGGAGGAAAAGGTGAGAAGTGGGCCCAAGGAGGCCAGAATGAAGACTAAACAGTGCACTGAGGATCTGTGTAGGATTTTTTATACTGTCTCCAAAAGAAATAAGAAGTATTTGAAAACATCAACACAGAGAACAACATTCAATTTTCACCTCAATGAATATCACTAAGTGAAAGAATAACTTAACACTGGTCAGTGGAGATAGAGATTAGTTAGAGATCTATTGAAGAAATCGAAGTATAGTATCTTACACAATGAGCACAATAGTTCATTTAATCATTCTTTATTTTCTATTGCTTGCAATTATTTTCTATTTTAAACAATTCTGCAAAGAACATATTTACATGTGTCCGCTAATTTGTGCACCTAAGTTTGAACTTCTCTAGAAGCAATACTATTGTTGCCCCTAAGAAATTTTTCTTCCTCATTCTAAGTCTAGATGGCTTGAGTGGAACTAGATTCACCTTAGTTCTCAGGGAGCACAAGTGACCTAGGCTTGACCAATTCTTCGCGCTTTCTCCTGGACTAATGGGAAAAGATAGACAGCTTTGAAGATAATGTTAATAAATACTAACTTTAAGTTGGATATGCCGGGAACTGCCCTTCTAAATGCAGCGCTGGCTTAAAGATAGCTCTAACCAAGAGAAAAGCAATACCAAGTTGTGGTGATTGAACAATTTCACATAATTCTTTTGAGTTCATGGACTTAGAAGTGCATGGGATAAGTACATTTCAGGCCTAATAAATCTTTGTTTTTCTTTCAGCCAATTTGAGCTTGATTTCTTTCACATTTATGATAAAAGTGTTCTAATAAATAATAAATTAAAAATCAAGTAAGTGAGATCTGCTTAGTATATTGTTATAAAACAAACTCACTTAATTCCCAATAATTTTTTAGGCTGCAAAACTATTAATTATATCCTGGGAGTGTAGGCATTTGAATGAAGAGAAAACATACTTAGAGAATCATTATAATGTAAGGCTAACTATGAGGTGAGACTTTTTTTTCTTTTTTGGTATCAGGGATCAAACTCACAACCTCATGCTTGCCAGTCAGGTGCTTATGACACTGTGCTAAATCCTCAGCACTGAAGTGAGATTTCTTAAATGATACTGTAATAGGAATCTGTCTTGTTTCTTATTAAGCATGACTACCAACAGTAATTATTCAGATGTGAATAAGAGTAACCATTATCTAAGTTTAAAGTACTTAAATACTTTTACAGAGAACTCTGGACACATTGAAGCAGTAATGAAAGTGTGCCCCTGTGGTCCACACTGAGTAATACTGCAGGTGGGATAATTTGTGCTTCTTGAGGCCAAGCATAAATGATACAAGTGAATGTCACAACAACTAAACAGTTACATCTTACATTTGTTTTAATGATCTGAAAGCAATCTCTCAGGAGAAATTCCTACCATTTTATTCCCCAAAATACAAGATGTCATTTTAAAATGGTGCTTGTTTAAATAAAAAATTATTACAGTAAAAGACACAGTGCTATTGATCCTCCACAAAATACTCTCCCTCACTTCAAACACACATAGCCTGTCATTCCTGACATTTTCTGAAGCAATTTGGGGAGTTCTTTTTGGTGACCATCTTTCTTCGTACTGTTGTGGTTGCCTTAACATCATGAATGGGGTATATTTACCTTACAGGGTCAGTTTGACTTTGGGAAAAGGCCAGAAGTCACTCAGTGCTCAATCCGGTGGGTCAAGTGAACGAGTCTGCCTGTTTGTTAGATGGCACACAATAGGAGCATGCACCACACCTCGGGAAGACACAAAAGAAAACTTCTACCGCTGCTTCAGAAAGTGGCAGGAATAACGGGGTAAGTGTGTTCAAAGTAAAGGGAACTATTTTGGGGGTATTAGAGTTAGTGCCTCTTATTTAGACACATACCATATATTTTTAAATCAAACCCTGCAGCTTTTCTTTTCCTGAGAAGTTAGTTTTATCTTCTGAACATCTGAATCCTAGAAATGATATGGCTTCTAGAAAAGTTTACCACCCAATCTGACATCAAACTATTATAAATGTTTTGTTAATTCTTTCATGAATTTAAATGTTTTCTGAACTTCCATTGTTGTTTTTCTTTTGTCAAATATTCATTATTTATGTGAATTTTGTCAGCTATTTTCTTATCTAAATTTATAATACTACACTTACAAATCTATACAATCATGGTACATATTTATTTATACTGTTAAATTACAGTAATTATTTCCATAAAAATCTCTAAAAGTGATTTGAAGCATTTTAAAAAGTAAAGGATTTACTTATTTACTTTATAAATTGTAGAAATGAGTGAATAGTTAAAAAAAGATAAAATTATCAAAATGGTTGACTTAAAATATGGAGTAGATTCTCAAGCTGAATATTCATTCATCCTTGATTTTATTTTAAAGTCCCATGAAAGAAATGTGGTACTAATAACAAATTGGTTGGCTTCTAATAAAACTAGTAAAGTTCTGTAGAAAATGGGTATCTGACTATTCTTAATGGATTGCTTACTTCCTTACCAAAATACCCATTGTAATGGTTTAAATATTACATGTCCCACAAAGACTCATGTATTGAGGGCTTGATCCCTAAAGTAAATGCTTAAAGAAGTGTAGGGGGAAGATTGGATCACAGGGCACCAACACAGCTGAAGGGCTGCCTTGGAGGAAGTAGGTCACAGAGTGAGCCTTTAAAGGTGACATCTTTCTCTTCTCCTCTCTGCTTCTGGACTGCCATGAAGTTAACAGCTTTCCTCTGCTGTGCCATTTCTGCCTTGGAACCTGTCAGACATAGATGGAAAATTTGGAACCTGTGTGTCAAATAACCCTTTTCTCCTTTAAATTGCATATGCCAAGTATTTTGCTCCAGTGATGAAAAACTGACTAATACACCCATGAAAACACAGTGCAGTATAAACATGCACAAAACTGAAAAGAGTCTGTTAAGTAGCCATTTTGACAAAATTCAAAAGAAATAGATGCCATCAGTGACATAGACTTTCTTCTTAATTAAACCTTAGTTCCTCAGAGCCCTCTTCCCAACTGGGTCTTGATCTGAACCTTCTTTGTCCAGGGCCTGTGACACTTAGGTTAAGCAAGAATCCTCCACCCTCAACTTCATCACTTTCCACTCTCAATATCAAACTCAATCTGGTTTTAGCAAATGTAAGTGTTCAGCAAGAATCTTCCTACACTTGATATCTCTTCTCAGTAAGTTTCTATCACTATCCCCCTCACCCTTCCAGTCAGCTAGAAGGCTCCAACTATTTTTGCTATGTTTCCAGTTAAACTGAGTTTTATATTAAAGTCTCTCTCCCTAGTGGCAATCAGCTGAGTAAAGTCAGTCTTGACATCTTTAACAGGTGTCAAGTACAAAATTTTTTGTTATGTTAATAAACAATGAATTTATCCAATTAAATACACATACACTACTCAGGTTATAGGTTCATAGCATAGACAACCTAAAATAAGAGGCTTTATACTGTTAAAGAAAAAATTGATCATGACACATATTAAACAACAGTAAGGCAGATTATTCAAGTAGGCTGTCATAATAGCTAGGGGGGCTACTACATTGGGATTTTTGCAGAACAGAAAGAGCTCAAGCTCAACTCTGAACTCAAGAAAAAGTGAGAATGTATAGCCAAGTATTGGAGCCTAGAGAGTCAATGGGGAAATTACTAAGAAATGAACTCTGAATTGATTTAATGAGATTTTTATAATAAGGAGACCTAGATGATCTGACATTAAGTGGTGTATTATGGAGGATAAGAAACAAGATTAGATCTCGAGGACTGGGATGTCGACTAAGCTCACTATGCAGGATTCTTACTAAAATTGAACACTGAGGAGATGCACATGAAAATACTAAAGTCGGGACCTAGCTGAGAAGAGATGTCAGAAAATCCTGACTGGAATTTGATCAAAGAGAGAATTTTTGTCATTATTTTCCAAATACATGGTCTTTGATCCAGAACTTTAGTACTTATTACATAGAAAGAGGAAGATGAATTCCATCCTAACTTCTTAAAATATTATACAATGAATCAAGTAGATACTATACCTACTTTCCCTCCTCTTACTACTTGCTAGTTTTCTTGGGAGAAATATAAAAATCCGGCAAACTACTGGAAACGCAGTTTCTAGTAGGCATTCTAGGAAGTAGTGGAAGGAAGTGGGAAAGGGAAGCTGGTACAGTGTACATTATTCTGTGAACTTCAGATGCTGAAGACTAATTAAATGGAAAATTCTTTTCTCCTGTACTGTGTCAGTTTCTCTACTGGAGAATTGGATCATAGTGGAAAGAAGTAAATTAACAAGATAAAACTTCTAGAAAAAAGGAATTCTACAGAAAGTTATGTGCATCAATAGTCTTCTCCCTGTAGATCTGACATTTTAAAAACATTGTTTAAAAGCAAGAAAAAGGAGGGAAGACAGTCAAATGGCCCTGTGAGGGATAGTTGTTCTTCAACCAAGGATGACTAAGAATAACAAGTAAGTGCAAGTTATTAAAATAATTTCAGAAGAAAGAGAAAAGTTAATTTCTTCTGGGTTCTAGTGATGAGAAAAACTAAAATTCATCTGCTCTACAAGTTCTAGGTAAATGTGTGGAATAAATGCAGAATAAAGATGTGACCTTGTTGGAGAGAAGAAACAGATGAAAGTGAGCAAAAAGATGAGTAGATAATAGAATAGAAAAAAAGAGAGGCAAAAGAAGTAAGGATTTCAAATAAATACAAGCACAATGTTAAAATGGAAGTTTACACTGCTTTTAAAGAAAGAAAAGCTTCCAAAGAATAATCAAGTGTTTATGTGGAGGTCAGCTTCAATATTTCTGAAATGCAGAGGGAAAAACAGAATCAAAAGGAGATAAGATGTTGAAACATATAGGGTCATAGGCCTTATAGGGGTTTGTAAATCTTGTTCAACATAAGGTGCAAAGAAAACTTTCAAAAACATTTGTTTAATAAAAAAGAGATTTCAAAAACCCCAAACCAAGTATATATTTTAAGAATGTAAATTTAAACCCCAGAATACTGAGTAAAGCAAGATCTAAGGAGTTCTGAAAGGAAAATGTTTAACACAGTAAATTTCTTTTCTTTTTTTTGTACCAGGGATTGAACTGCCGACTTTGCATTTGCCAGGCAAGCGCTTATGCCACTGAGCTAAATCCCTGGCTTTAACACAGTAAATTTCTATGTAAGAAAGTAGTTCAGCTGTCAGAAAAACAAAGACAAAAATTAAAAATAAATGAAAGCATGTGAATGAGGAAGAAGATATGACATTAATGAAGATTAATGACACAAGTTTAAATTCCATGATCTATATCATTATAAGCCTAAAAATGAACATTAAAAAGTTTTCCAGAAAAAATTAAATGTAATGAAACACTTAAATTAAAATACTGAAAGACTAAAAAAAAATGTGGCCAATGAGCCATTAAAATAAGCAATAAAATGAACTAGATGTTGTATTTAAAACAGATTTCACACATTTCATAAGTCTGTCACTTTTGACACAATATTAAAATGTTTCAGAAACACTGTTTAATGATTATGAAAGTTTGCTTCATTTTATTTTAGAGAAAGTTATTCCTACCTCCTTCTAGGAAATCAAATTTACTTGTCATAAAATATCAGAAAACAATTAAAAGAAATTTTAAGGAATATTGTTTTTTAATTCTCATTGTGAGACCATTGGATTTTGGAGACTTTGGTACATTATATTCCCATGTCAACAAACAAAAGCCCAAAATAAACAGCAAACTGACACTAAAAACTGCACAAACCAGAAACAACCAACTAATCTAGACTTAGGAACTTTCCTCTCTACAATCAAAATTGTTTCTTTGCATGAGTGACCAAAATATGTCATAAAAGTGACTAAGCCATATAATATTTTTTCCAACATACATTCAAAAAATAAAGCCTTATTAATATAAAGTTAATGATAGATCAAAATGAAATCCCTCATCACCTGGCAGCAGGTTGTAAGGTGGTGAAGTAAGTTTCAATGGACTTCAGCTTGTCTAACAAAATCAAAAGTACACGTACCACAGATCCAGCAACTCCATTGCTAGGAGCTGCTCTATAGAATACCTCCACTCATCTGAAGATATGTGTATGGGCATAGTACTTGTTGTAAAGAAAAGAAAAGAAAGAAAACAAGCTAAATAATTTTCAGAGTAATAGTATAAAATACTATAAAAGCATTGAAAAGTATGGCATATAAATGTATAGGTATTAATATATAAAGATCTTCAGAGTGAGGATTAAGTTTGAAAATCAAGCTGAATTAAAACATACACTATTATTTTATTTATAAACAAAATGAACAATATTAGTAATATATAAGGGCATAGAAGACAAGAAATATGCATTAAAAAGTACTAGTGTACATGTCTAACTAGAATAAGGCAGAGGAGGGATACTACTGAACTCTAATTGATGGTTCCATCCCAATACATTACCTTCATTTTTTTTGTTCTGGTACTGGGAATCAAACTCAGGACCTTGTGCTTGCCAGACAGATGCTTATGCAGCTGAGCTATATCCTTACCCACATTACCTTCATTTAAAAATACAGATGAATTTTTAGAAGACAAGATGGCCAATCAGTGAGCAACAAAATACAAAGCCTCCCAGGAGAAACAATTCACATGCCAGAATAAAACACCCTGGAGAGACCCAGACAGAGGGAGATAGATCATCTTGACACAGGAAGAAATTAAAACATAAAAAAGCTCATCAAATATTTCAGGACTACAACTGAAACAGCTAAAAATTAAGGGACACTGCGTTTTTGTGGTGACTCGCCAAGTTTGCGCCAGCTTGAATCTGTGCCAGCAGACAGAGCCACCCAAACTTGTTCTTGCTGCCACTCACAGGAAGCCCAGTGGTGCTGAGGTTGTGGGTTGGTGAGCCCAATGGAGAGCGGAGCTGGTGGAGGGACCTTCACTGATCCACAGTCAGTGCTGGGAATGAGACCCCCCACCATGGGAAGGGCATGACCAAATGGGCCGACATGTTGGAATTGGGCAGGAGGAGCCTGCACTGGGAGCAACACTGACTTCAGTTGATTGCTCCCTCCCCAGAGCAGATTCATGGGATTTGCTTGGACTGGGCCACGCCCCTAGCTGGGACCCAATGAGCTGTCCCAAATCGATTCCCTGTGCCTAGCAAGTACTAACTTGGTGAAGGCAGCTGAAGTTTGGCTGGCCCAGTGGGGAGGGGCAGGCATATACAGCCGCTGCTTACATCTCAGTGACAAGAGCAGGCAGGAGAGGGCTGAGGTCCCTTGCCAGCATGCTTCATAGGAAACGTGGCCAACAGGGAAGGGGGCTGGGACCTGCGCTGTAACCCATGTGGAGGAAGCCAGGGCCATGACAGGAGAGAGAGGCAGGAGGCTCCCAGCCCAGAACCCTGAGAGCCCTGATTCAGGAGAAGGAAAAACAAGGGAGACTGAAGGCAGCAAACACACAACATCAGACATGGCTTCAATTAAAAGATATCTTCGGGACCTTGTAGACAAGCTCAAAACTAAAATATTAAATCAGGTAAAGCAGGATATGAGTAGAGTATTAAAAGAAATGCTCTTAGGAAGCATCTCTTAGGATGATACAGATGGAAGAAGGGAGGAACACAAAAAAAGGAGAGAAACATTAGATAAAGAATATAAAGAAAATATAGACTAAATGAAGCAGATTCAAAGAGACTACCAGGAAATTAAAAACTCCATCAAAAGCTGGCAAAATGCCTTAAAATAAACTAAGGATAAACTCTCAAAACTTGAAGACAACTTGGCAGTGTGTGATCATGAAAGGAAAGAGCTCTTAAAAATAACAAGGAAACAGGCAATAACAATACAAAGGCTAGAAGATGACAAGAGAATCTACAATTTAAGACTAAGAAACATGAATGAAGAAGCAGGAATACATACAGGTGAATTACAAAGGCTATTCACAGAAATAATTGAGGAAAATTTCCCAAGCATGGGAAAAGAAAATGACATTCGGTTATGCGAGGCATACAGAACTCCAACCACCTACAACCAAAGCAGATCTACACCCAGACATGTAATCATCAAGATGCCAGAAATTCAATATAAAAACAGAATATTAAAAGCCATCAGAGAAAAGGAACAGATTACCTATAAAGGTAAGCCCATCAGACTCACAGCTGACTTCTCAACACAGACCATCAGATCAAGAAGAGCTTGGAGCACAGACTTCCAAGCCCTGAAAGAAAATAAACTCCAGCCCAGATTGATGTACCCTGAAAAACTGTCACTAGAAGTTGATGGAGAAACAAGATGCTTCCATGACAAAGAGGAACTGGGGGAGTTTGTGACCACCAATCCAACCCTACAGAGAATACAGAAGGACATTCTAGAGAGAGAGAAAAAAAAATACCAGGATTTTAGGAACAGTGGCAGAAAGGCCTCAGTGAGTGGGGCAGGCAGTAGAATGAAGGAGAAAACTAGACAAGCAAAGGCAGAAAAATAGCATAGCAGAAATGAGGCAGAGAAGGATAACTAGAAACTACAATATAGATGGTCTTGATATGCTATATTGTAAATAGTGCACCAGGATTTAAAACCCACATTACCCACACTACTCTGCTTAGATGTATTATATTCTGTTCCAGTCATTTTTACCTGTACTAGATTTGAGGACACAGACAGTAATCCCAAAAATAACAGGATATAGTATGGTAATCATCCTTAATTTCCTAATAACTTAATCTAAAGCTCTGTAAAACCTACACTGTTTTACCGTGACTGATCGTAATCGAATCTGGTTTGTTAGATAGCTGTTTTGTATTGATAGATTTTATTCAAAGCTGTTATGATTGATAGTATCAAGTATGAGAGTATAGGCAACTGCACTTAAGATGACAAGATCCACTAGAATATCCACTATGGTTTGATTATTACCTGCCTTTGAAGTTTTATACTGTCTACAATATTTTATTTTTACTAATATTGTTATTTACTGCTATGTTGAATCATACTGCTATATTCAATTATGCCTGATGATATAGACATTCTATTGAAGATAATAAGAAACAACACAGCAATCATTGTACATCACCTTGTACTGTGGTTTTATATGACTTTTTGGTTTTATATTTTTATAGGAATTTGTTTTGTTTTGTCTTCTAAGTTTTGCTTTTCCCTTTAATACAGAAAGTATAGAAATACATGCAGATATTCATGCATGCATAGCAGTTCACACTCTCACTGTTTGACTATCTACTTTGTATGCTTTAATTTTGTAACTTGAGTAACTATTTCTAAGAGGACAATATGTAATTTTAACTAGTGATTTCTTATTGTTTATATTTTTTTTTTGGAATTCTGTATTACCTCTACCCTTTACATGCTTTTGTTTCTCTTTAAATACAATTAAAAAATAAATAAATAAAAATACAGATGATAATTTCTATTCCATATGTGAAGTTTAATAATTATATTGTCAAGAGACTGACATACTAAAAGTAATGTTCTAATATAAAATTCAGAGCCTATCAACAAATGTTCTATAAATGAACTATAAATAAAAACATCTAGCAAAAAAATGTTTCTTTGTCTTGCTTCTACAAATACTGCATAAAACTTTTCCTCATGCCTCTCACATCAGTCTGATATCTTGACTTATGACTCTTAAATATACAAATACACTCTAAAATTTAAATATACTTGCATATTTTTCTTCTATCAGATATCATGGAAGATCATACAAAGTGGAAGTTACTCCATCACACTCTCGTAAGACAATCTATAATCCAAAATTTCAAAAAGTAGGAACTGCTACACTGCTCAACATGGACATTTAAATTAAAAGTAATCATGCCAGGCAAGGTAGCACACACCTGAAATCTCAGCACTCAAAAGGCTGAAGCAGGAAGACCACCATGAGTTCCAGGCCAATGTGGGCTGCAAAGTGAGTTCAAGGTCAGCCTTGACTATGTAGCAAAACTCTATCTCAAAAAAACAAAAAATTAATTAAATAATTAAAGGTGATTAAAATTGAAAGTTCAGGTATTTACATGCTACCAACATTTCAAGTGATCAGTACTCACAAATGGTGAGTGGTTAATGTATCAGATAATTCTGTCATGGCAGAAAAGTCTATTGAACAGTGCCATTTTAAAAGGTGTATTTATAATGATAAAAGAATAAATGCACATATAAAAATCCCTTTGGAACATTTTCCTCTTCATAGGTTAACTCCACAGTCTTTCAAATATTCTATTATTAGGAAAATGCCTGGGCAGAGGTGAAAAATGTGTATGTAGGAGAATATCCATTGCAATATTGCTTATAGCACTGAGATAGTTGAAATTATGTTTTTCTTAATAATATTACAAAGTTGGTTGAATACATAATGTATCTATCATGTTGAACACTAGACAAACATCAATATTTTGATTTAGACATTTTAATTCAAATAGAACAATATGTATGCTCCATTATAAATAAGAAAAAGTGGAATGCTAAAATGTGACACAATTATGTATGTACACTTATAGAAAAGTGTGGGAGGATTCACTCTTCACACTATTTGTGTCTATATAATGCAATTTCTCTGTGTGCATGTGTTTTGATTATCATATTCTTTGTCATTTTCTTTTAGAAAGACTTTTACTTGTGTAACAAGCTTAATACTGTAATACTAACAAAGAATGATTCAGAAAACTGTCACTTTACACATATTTGGTACCTGAATTTCTTAGTCAATTATTCACAGCTGAATAGTTTTACCACCTAGGATGATCTTTTTAAAGTATGCAACACATTTTTATGGCAATGCTTTTAATAACATAGAAATTCTGTCAATCAGAGATCTTAATTGCACATAAATGATAATTGACTCTAGCTGGCTGTGTTTAGCAGAAAATGCACTTCTTAAAAGATATTGAGTAACCTGTAGAATGCTAGTGAGCCAGAGAAGCAGGGACAGAGCTCCTGCGGGCAGGAGCAATGCTGCCAGCCCACAGGAGCACACTGCAGAGCCCTCCCCTGGCTGCTTCCCTAGGTGGTCCTGGTGATGAAGGCACAGATGCTGTCAGAGCTTCTGCCTGAGAGGATCTTCCTGAATATCACTAGCTCTTTTCCTTTTTAAATTTCATGTTAATAATAGAAAATATTGAGGCTTGTTTGAGGAAAGTGATGCATCCACTTAACATGTCTTGATAATTTTCAGTCCCATTGCTCCTCTCACTCTCCTCTGGGTTTCCTTCTCCACCTTCAAAAGTCTACTTCTTACTTTTTTGTTAGCTGTCCTATTTCATTTTATCTTACTTCATTTGTTTGTTTAAAGTTTCTCATATTTTAAAAAATGTAGTATTTAACAGGGTGCCTTATTTCATTTAACATGATGATCTCCAGTCCCATCCATTTTCCTGCAGATTATATGATTTCACTCTTCTTTACAGAATCATATTCCATTCCACATATATATTTATCATATGTCCTTTTTCCATTCATCTGTTGACAAGTATCTAGGTTGTTTCTATAGCTTAGCTATGTGAAATGCTACTGAAAATCTGATCATCCATGTGTTGTTATAGTAAACTATCTTCAATTCTTCAGGAATATAGCCAGGAATGGCACAACTGGACAAAATGGTATTTCTATATATAAGGTTTTTGGTTTTTTGAAAAATCTTCATATTGATCTCCACAGAGGTCACACTAGTTTGGATTCCTACCAATATTGTAGGCACATTCCTCTAGCCCTGCATCCTTACCAATATTTACCTGTTTTTTGTATTCTAGATGATAGGCATTCTGAGTCAGGTGAGTTGAAAAAATAAAGTAGTGTTTATCAGCATTTCTCTAATGACTAAAGATGTTTGCACTTCTTTTGAGAAGTGACTGTTCAGTTAATTTGCCACCTTTGATTGACATACTCATTTTTGGGAGGCTAATTCTGAGCTCTTTGTATATTCTAAACACTAATCTTTAATCTGAAAAGTGGATGGAAAATACTTTTTCCCAATGTATAGGCAAAATCTTAATTGTTTTCTTAACTGTGAAGCTTTTTAATTTGATAAAATCTCATTTGTTAATTTTTGATATTATTTCTTGTGCTTTGGGAATGCTTTTCAGAAAGTCTTTGCATGTGTCTATGCCTTTAAATGCTTTCCATATATTGTCTGCTAGCAGTTTCAAAGTTTCTGGTTCAGACAGGGAGCTAAAGATGGTGGATCAGTAAGCATCAAAATACAGAGCCTACCTGAGAGAAACAACTCAGATGCCAGAATAAAACATCCTGGAGAGATCCAGACAGAGGGAGATAGATCCTCTTGACCCAGGAAGAAACTAAAAGGAAAAAAACTGATCAAATATGCAGTCTTGGGGCTTCCATTGGAGCAGTTAAGATTAGTGGCCGCAGCGCTTTCGCCAGAGCCGCCCGAACTTGTGCCCCTCACAACCTTCTAAGCCACCCAAACTTGCACCCGCCATGACTTCTAGGAGCTGCAGTCGTGCTGAAGTCAGGAGTTGGTAAGCCAAATGGAGAAAGGAGCTGGTGAGAGACCTGCACTAACTCCTGGTGAGTGCTTGAGATAAGACCCTCCCACAGGAAAGGGGCGACCAACTGGATGACATGTTGGAATCGGGCAGGATGGGCATGAAGAAGGAATGATAGTGACTTCAATTGGTTGCTCTCTATCCAGGGCAGATTGGTGGGATCTACTTGGCCTGGGTCATGCCCCTGGCCAGGACCCAAGCAGCTGCTCCAAACCGAATCTGTACCCATGGCACACATTAATGAGGTGAAGCCCCCACAGGTTGACTGTCTCAGAGGGAAGAGGACAGCCTATGCCACCCCTGCTTGCACCTCAATGACCAACAGCAAACTGGAGAGGGCAGAAATCTCTAACCAGAGCACTTCAGAAAACCATAACCAACAAGGAAAGGGGCTCAGACCTCCACTAAATACCTGTATGGAAGAAACCAAAAACATGACAAGAGAAAGAAATAAGAAAAATCCCCCAACCCCCAACCCTGTGAATATTGCTCCAGGAGAGATAAATACAAAAGAGATTGAGGGCAGCAAACATGCAATAGCAGACATGGAATCAACTGACATAAAGAGATATCTTCATGACATCACTGATGAGCTCAAAACTGAAATATTAATTCAAGTAAAGCAAGATATAAGAAGATTAATAAAAGAAATGCTAAGAACTTCTCAAGAAGACACAGACAGAAGAATGGAGGAGCACAAAAAAGGAGAGAAATGTTCAATGAAGAATATAAAGAAAACCTAGAGTACATGAAGCAGATTCAAAGAGATTACCAGGAAATTAAAAACTCCATTGAAAGCTGGCAAAACTGCTTGAAAGAAACTAAAGATAGACTATCAAAACTTGAAAACAGGTTTGAAATGCGTGATCATGAAAGGAAAGATCTCTTAAAAATAACAAGGAAACAGGCAGTAACAATACAAAGGCTAGAAGATGACAAGAGAATCTGTAACTTAAGAATAAAAAATGTGAATGAAGAAGCAAGGGTAAAAACAAAGCAAATACAAAGGCTATTCACAGAAATAATTAAGGAAAACTTCCTAAGCATAGGAAAAGGAAATGATATTCAGATGTATGAGGCATACAGAACTCCAGCCAGCTACAACCAAAATAGAGCTACACCCAGACATATAATAATCAAGATCCCAGAAATTCAGTACAAAAACAGAATATTAAAAGCCATCAGAGAAAAGAAATAGATCACCTATAAAGGAAAACTCATCAAAATCACAGCAGACTTTTTGGCACAGACCATCAAATCAAGAAGAGCTTGGAGTGAAATATCCAAGCCCTGAAAGAAAGTAATCTCCAACCCAGATTGATGTACACTGCAAAATTGTCTCTAAAAATTAATGGATAAACAAGATGCTTCTGTGACAAAGAGGAACTGGGGGAATTTGTGACCACCAATCCAACCCTAAGGAGAATACTGAAGGACATTCTAGAGAGAGAAAAAAAATACCAGGATTTCAGGAACATGGCAGAGAGGCCTCAATAAACAGGACAGGCAGTGGAATGAAGGAGAAAAGTAAACAACCAATGGCAGAAAAATAGCATAGCAGAAATGAGGCAGAGAAGGATGGCTATAATCTCTAACATATATGGTCTTGATACACTAACAAAAAGAAACACAGGTAGAGTAGATCAGGAGGTAGGGTCCATTGAGGTGCTCTATATAGGAAATATAATTAACCTTAACAAGGGTTTATGGACCAAAAATAAAGTATGGAAAAACAATGTTCTATGTGACAGAGAACCAGAGAGAAATAGGAGCAACTCAACCAGCATGTGCAGATAGGTTTGAAAGACATGATATTTATGTGCAGTAGAGAAATACTCAGCTAATAATGAAGGAAAACCTTGAGGCTTGTAGGTAAAGGAATAAAATTTGAGATCAAGTCCAGGAGTGAGAAAGTTCGGAACCACTCAGGTAAATAGCAGGTTGCCCCTCCAATCTAAAAACTGAGGGAATTGGTGGGACCCAAAATGCACAGTACACCCTGTGGGAGTGAAAGGGGAGGAATAGTCTAAAGAAGGAAGGCATAGGATATTAATAGTGTATCAGGATTTAAAATCCGCATTACTCACACTGCTCTGTTCAGATAGATTATATTCTGTTCCAGTTTGTCTACTTGTACTAGACTTGAGAGTACAGACAGCTATCCCAAAAATAGCAGGATATAGTATGGTAATCATCCTTAATTTCCTGTTAACTCAATCTGAAGCCCTGTATAACTTACACTGTCTTATCATGACTGATCTTATTTGAACTGGTTTGTTAGAGTACTGTTTTGCATTGACAGATTTTATTTGAATCCATTACAATTGATAGTATCAAGTCTGAGAGGATAGGCAACTACACTGAAGATGACAAGATTCACTAGGATACTCACTCTGGTTTATTACCTGCTTTTGAAGTCTTACACTGTCTACAATGTTTCATTTTTAATAATATTGTTATATACTGTTGTATTCAATTATATTATGCCTGATATAGACAATTCTATTGAAGATAACAAGAGACATCACAGTAACTATTGTAGATCACCTTGTACTGTGCTTTTATATGACTTTTTCATTTCATGTTTTTCTAGGAATTTGTTTTGCTTTGTCTTGCTTTGTTTTTTCTTTCCCTCTAATACAAAAAGGAGAGAAATACATGAAGAGACTGATGCATGAGTAGAACTTATCAACAGTTTATGAGAAGTGATTATATAATGCATGATGAAATGAACAACTACTTTGAAGCAAAAGAGACACTACAGTACCCAGTGCTGATTCCATAGCGTCATGATGTGAAATCCAGCAGTTCTATTATTATTTGTTCAGAGTGATTTTAGCATGTTTTGTTTTGTTTAATTTCAACATACATAAAGGTATGGACAGCTATTTTGAAGAGAATGAGAGACACTATGACAGCCACTGTTGATTTCCCTATTGTCTGGTCTTGAAGATTTAAAATGCCTTCCTCATCCTGTTTGGATCAGTTTTATGCTATGTTATTTTGTATGAATTCTCTATATGTGAATATATGGACAACTATTTGGAAGAAAACAAGAGACAATGTGATAGATAGTGAAGATCTCTAGTTATCTTACTTTGAAATTATGTCTCTTACCTCGCATTCTTATGTTCTGTTTTGTTCTATTTTGTTGTGTCTAATTTTAACCTCTTTAAAATAAAAAAAAAGTTTCTGGTTCCATACCTAGGTATTTGATCCATTTCAACTTGATTTACTACAGGCTGAGGAACAGAAATCTAGTTTCAATTTTCTGCATGCCAATATTTAGTTTTTTCAACATTATTTGTTAAAGAGGCTGTCTTTTCTCTCCTTTATCCAAAACCAGATGGCTGAAAGTACATAAAGTTTTTCTTGTGTCTTCTATTCCCTTTGCCTAAAGGTATGTTTTTGTGTTTGTACATTACATTGGTTTACAAACTTCATTTGTTTTATTATTTTGGAGAAGATGATTAAGCTTGTGTTTGTATGAGGAAGATGGTTGTGGTCTTATTTATCATGTAGTGAGGAGTTTGTGAAGGGAAGCAAAATTTTACCAAATGCTTTTGTTTGTGAACCAAATTGTTTGCAAACAAAGTCTTACCATATAACTAAAAATCCAGTACATATTTCTTTGAGCATTCTCTTTCTGTTCAGAATCTTTAGGCTTTTCTGAGTCTTTTGTGTTTTTGTATAAATGTTAGCATTGCATTTTCTAGTTCTGTGAAGAATTATGTTGGTATTGTAAGAGGGATTGCATTATTCTATAGATAGCATTTGATAATGTGTCTGTTTTCACAATATTAATTCTGTCAGTCTGTTTTTCTTTCTATTTCTTAGTAGAAGTCTTTCTATTTTTTAATGTTTTTTTTTCAATTTCTGTCTTCAGTATTATCTTCGTTACCTATCCCTTGTTGCTGGGACAAAATACACGACACCTAGTGTTAAAGGAGCAATTGTTTATTTAGCTCACAATTTGTGGCTCCAAAGCAGGGTGATATGGCAGAGGGGTAACAGTTTATGGTGGGGGAAGACAGCAAAAGCAACAAGTGCAAAAGCTGTGGAGCAAGCAATCCTCTTTCCTTCCCTTATACTGTATTAAGGCTACCCACACTAGGATAGGTTTAGCACTTACACTCCCATTTCCAGCACTAGACATGAGCCAATCGCAGACTGTAGATTCAGCCATCTCTGAAAATCCTGCCCCCCATGACTGCATAAGACTTTGAGGACATCCAGACACAAACCATAGCAAGTGTTGTTTCATTTTCATTGTAGATATTTTCTACTTCCCTGATTACATTGATATTTAGATACTTTTTTGAAGTTACTGTGAATAAATTTGATTTCCTGATTTTCTTTTAGTGGGTTTATTATTAGTGTGTAGAAATGTTAATGATTTCGGGTATTAACTTTGGATCGTGACACATTGCTGAAGTTTTTTTTTTTTTATGTCTACAAGTATTCTATTGGAATACTTTTCTTGGGAAAAAGTTTTCTATGTCACATTATCTGCAAATAGAGATAATGGGCTTCTTCTTTTCTTGTTTTCCTTTTCTTTCTTTCTCTTGCTTGATTGCGCTAGATACAAGTTTAAGTATTACAACAAGGAGGAATGGGGAGAGTGATACCTTTGTCACATTCCTAACTTTAAATGAAATTCTCCCATTTTTATTCTATGCAGTATGATTTTGGTTTTGAATTTGTCATATATAATTTTATCTTTTAAGATAAGATCCTTATAAACCTATTTTCATCAAAGTTTTTATCATGACGGAATACTGGATTCTGCCGAAGGCTTTTGCTGAAGCTATTGAGATAATTCTATGATTTTAATTTTTTTCTATTTATATAGTATATTACATTTACAGATTTACATATATTGAACCATTTTTCCATTCCTAACTTGAAACCATTTTGGTCATGGAGTATGACTGCCTTGGTTACTTTTTACTTTCGTTGCTAAGACAAAATATCCAACACCCAAAATGAAGGCAGGAAAGGTTTATTTCTTACAGTTCTTAGAGGTTTCAGGCCATACTCAGTTGACTCCAAGGAAGGGTGGCATGGCAGGCTGCAGTTCATGGCAGCTACAAAAGCAAGGCATACACCAGCAAGACAGAGAGAGACACACACACCTTCTTTGCACTGTTACATCATATCCTGGCTTCATCCCTAGGCAGTTGTAGCACTCATGCCACCAATCCTCGTACTAGACAATGAACCAATAACAAATACATAATTGCATGAGGCTTGAGGGCCACTGACATAAACCATGACAAAGATCTAATGTATTGTTAAATTCTCTTTGCAAGAATTTTAATGAGAAGTTTTCTGTCAATGTTCATCAAGGATACTAGTTGCTGTTTTCTTTTTTATGCTGAGCCCTCATCTGCTTAAAGTATCTGGGTAGTGCCAACATTATAGAATGAATTTGGGAGCACCATAGTTTTTTAACATCCCACATATACACTACGAAGAAATGATAAAATTTCAAGCGGATGGACATGCTAATCACCCTGATGAACCTGATGTGATAATTTATATATATATATATATATATATATATATATATATATATATATATCAAACTCATATTTCATTTCATAAATATGTACAATTATCATGTGTCAATCAAAAAACTAAACACTAAAACAGGATGTTGGGTCATAATCCTACATCTCAGCTACAGAAGGAGATTAGAACAACAATTATGTGGCTCTAACATTGTGAAATTATAAGAAATACATATTTTGTATTCTGCCAGTTTCCTGGCTAGGACTTAATGTCCTAAAATCTGTTCTGATAATTGTTTTTTTTATGCTAATGGGATGACTTGGATCTAGGGATGTAAATGGTCTCTGGATGATTACTAATTGCCAGAGAAATGAAACATACATTAGAAGCTTGGAATTATCAGTCTAACCACTTAATCCCAGAAAAGATGAGAGGGGCTGCAGATTGAATTGAGCACTCATGGCCATGCTTATGTAATAAAACCTCAGGGTTTATAGATCTTGCAGATTGTTGAGGTGCTGGGAAAGTGGCTTACTCCTAGAGGGCATGGGAGCTCCATGCTTGCTTGCCTAGCATCCCTTTCACCTGTCTCTTTATGAGTTGTATCATTTTACAATGCACAGGTAATGGTCAGGAACCTTCCCAAGTTTAGTTACTCCAACACATAATCAAATTTGAGGAGGAAGTATATCGTTTTGGATTATAGCTGGTAAGTCATAACAAGTGACAGCCTCCTTTTGTAATTAGTGTCTGAATATTGTGAGTCCTTAATCTGTGGGGTTGGGTGATAAGTATCTGCTGAGAAAAGGACAGTCTTCTTCGTATGGGAAAAGAAAAACCTACATATTTTGGTAACCAACAGTATTTTAAGAGTATAGAAGGAAATACAGTTTTTTTCTTACATAGTAGCATCTTCAACTTTCATAGCATAAAGTCTCTCCAGATAATAGGCTACCAAAGAAGTAACAATGTTACATAGTAATAATATGGCAGGCTCTGAAAGCTCTCAAATTAATACCACTAACCACCTTTGTGCTACTCCCCTTACCCTGATAGTAAATGCAAGAATTTAATGGTAGCTGTGTCTCCCTTTCATTGATAAATTAAATTATCTATGTTTATTCAAGAGTTTTAACTTTATTATTTATATTTAATTTCTACAAACCACTGTATAAAGTAGTTAAAAGTAACATGCAATGTGTATCCATTTATTCTAATTTACTACTCTTGAGATGTAAGGAATATAGCACTTTATATACGAAACTTTTGAATATTTTTGGCAGAGTGGAAAATACAATGATGATGACTGGTTGCTCTCAGCACCTCTAGCCAAACTAGTGAAGGAAAACAATGAGCTCAAAACATTCATATAAAATTTAAAGTCTTCTAACTGTGTTATAAAGGAAAATAAGAAGCTCAAAGATTCAAATTCCCAGCACCAAAAATTTAACTTTTTAAGCATATCTTAAAAGAAATCTCCTCTTCTTTAGGTGAGGGGCTGAGATTGCTGAAACCTAAATGCAGGATTCTCATAATTCAATTGGCTGAAATGCAGCATAAGGTTAATACTCAACCTTGGAACATATCTGAAATGAACCTGAAGGCACTGATCAGAAGGAATGGGAACCCATAAACTAGGATGCACATATTTAGAAGGATCCTGACAAGGCTGAGGACACCAAGTTCCTAGATGCTAACGAGGAAGATGGTTCCCCATGCATAGTTGTGGAGAGATATCCCCACCTCCACCCCCATCCCCATGGTGTTGGCCTCTCTAGTAAACCCAAGGAAATCAATCTTATATTGACCAACCATTATAATGTTGACACTTCTCAGTACCACTCTTACCATCCACTTTTGCCTCTAGTTCTATAACCAAGCTCAAATCCCAGAAGGCTGCTAAGCGTAACGTACATAATGTAACATAAGGAGATTTAGTATTCTCCCAAAGAACTTAAGTTTTCTGATTCTCATAAGTACAGGGCTGATGGGTAAGTGTGTAAATGGATTTGATGGATGTGGAATAATAGTGAAAAAACATACACCTGAATCAGGCTGAGTTGTTGATATTAGCCTGCTGAGCAGACATTCTGAATTTAATGTTGTAGCTTGTAGAGTAGAGGTTTATTAGGCTAATTAGCAGGAGTATAGATCAAAAGATTGTTCATGGTGAATGAGATAGAGGCACCTGATTGTCTATGGTTTACTGTTGATAGAGGGATTCTGAGGCTTAGGGAAATGAGAATGCCACAGTGGATTTGTCATGTCAAATGTAATCTGACACACTAGAGATGATCAAGAAAATGTACCCTTCAGTAACACCTTAAGACACAGATTCATGAGAGGATCACCAACATTTTGAAGATCCCTGTCATTGCTCTTTTCTGTATGACAGACCTTGCAGTGAGGACTATGGTTACTCAGTTGGAAAACTTAAGGGCAGCGTGTTTAATTGGATCCTGGAATGGTGCAAAGGCAAGGTGTATACACTTACTGTTATGGACAGCAGAAGCAGAACAATATCAGTATGGTCTGACATGTGTAGACCTACAGCATTGACCCATTAGCCACAGTGTTTCCAATGGTGTAATAAAAGAGAAGCCTACCAATTTTTTACTAGTTTTATATAATAGAAAAAAAAATAAGGGCAACTGAACAGAAACATACTTAAAATTGCAGTAACAAGGAATCTTGGAACTTCAACCAGTTCCCAGATGTGAGTCACTTATAGACCCAGAGGACCTTGAATGAAGGATGGGTCTCCTTAAGGAAGGACACTGGTGTACCACCAGAAATTTATAATGGTCAGTTTTTCCCATCCTTCCCCAAATGTCCCTAAGGGCTTTTATCAGTGTAACTGCACACTGAGGGGGAAGGAAAATTATCAGACATTTTAGGGACTACTTGACGCTACTTCTGAACTAAAGCTAATTCCATGGAATCCAGAATATCATTGTGGCCTTTCAGTAAGTATAGGGGCCTATGGAGGACAGATGACCAATCAAATTTCAGCAAAGGTCCAACTCAGTGGGTTCAGTAAGTGCTCAAATTCATCCTTCCCAGGTCATTTCCCCTGTTCTGGAATTCATAATTGGGACAGACATACTTAGAACTCGGCAGAGCCCTCACATTGGTTCCCTAACCTGTAGTGTGAGGGCTGTTATGGTTGGAAAGCCTAAATGGAATCCATTCCTTTCTTGGTGATGGTAAGGTTGCCTTTCCCTAGTAAAATAATAAATCAATAATAATATCACATCCTGGGAGGGATTGTAGAGATTAGTGCCACCATCAAGGATTTGAAGGATGCAGGAATGCAGATTCCCACCATATCTCCATTTAGTTCTGCTCTTTGGCCTATGCAGAAGATGAATGGGTCTTGGAGAATGACAGTAGATTACTATGAACTGAATCAAGTGGTGAATCAATTGCAGCTGATGCATCACATGTGGTGTCCTTGCTTGAGCAGATTACGCATCCCCTAGTACTGAGTATGCAGCTATTGATTTGGTAAATGCCATCTTCTCCAAATCTATCTACAAGGCTCGTCAGAAAAAAATTTGCTTTCAGCCATCAAAACCAGCAGTACACTTCTACCTCAGGCTTAAATTAACTCTCCATTCCTGTGTGACACTTAATTTGCAGAGATCTTGATCACCTTTCTTGCCCACAAGGTTTCACAGGTCCGTTACATTGATGATATTGTGCTTATTAGAACAAGTGAGTAGGAGGTATCAACCACTGTGGATTTGTCATTAAAGCATTTGATAGCCAGAAGATGGAAAATAAGTCCAACTAAAATTCAAAGTTCTTCCACCTCAGTGAAATTTCCAGAAGTTTAGTGGTGAAGGCCATGTAGAGATATCCAATCTAAGGTAAAAGATAAGTTGTTGCATCTGGCTCCCAATACAAATAAAACAGGCAAAAATACCTAGTGTACCTATCTGGATATTGGAGGCAACATATTCCTCACTTAGGTGTTTTACTTTGGCCCATTTACCGAGTGACTCAGAAAGCTGCCTGTTTTGAATGGAGTCCAGAACAATAAAAGACTGCAACAGATCCAAGGTAGAGTGCAGGCAGATCTACCACTGGGACCATATGATCTAGCAGATCTAATGGTACTTGAAGTGTCAGTGGTGAATAGCGATGCTCTTTGGAGTCTTTGCAGGTTCCCATAGATGAATTGCTGCAAGACCTTTAACATTTTGGAGCAGAGCTTTGCCATCATCTGCAAATGACCACTCTCCCTTTGAAAAATGGCTCTTGGCCTGCTACTGGGCCTTCATGAAAACTGATCAGTTGACCATGAGACACAGCAGGTTACCATGAAACCTGAATTATCTATCATAAACTGGGTATTATCTGATTACTGAGTCACGAGATTAGACACACACAGCAAAAATCTATCATTAAGTGGAAACTATATAGGCGATCAACCCAAAGCAGGTCCAAAGGGTACAAGTAAGTTGCATGAGGAAGTTGCCCAGATTCCCATGGCTCCTATTCCTGGTATATTGACATTTGTCTCTGAGAATGCTCCAAGGGCCTTGTGGGGTGCACTAGATGACCAGCTGTCAGTGGAAGAGATGGGTCAGGTCTGGTTTAGAGATGGTTCTTCATTTTACACAGGTACCACCTGCAGCTGCAGCATTAAAGCCCCTTTCAAGGACATTGCTGAAAGACAGAGTTGAAGGGAAATCTTCACAGTAGGCAGGCTTATCTGGTAGTGCATTTTGCCTGGAATGAAAAATGGCCAGATGTGTGAGTATATACTGACTGTGGGCTATTTCCAATGGTCTATTTCTCTAGTAAGCACTAACTATTTCAGGGGGTATATCTTTTACTTTTAACATGTCTTAAATCACATTAATAATCTAAGAGTGAGTTCTATAATTTTCCCATCAGTGTCCACTGTTTACTCAAGGTGAACCCAGACAAGTTTATGATTACTTTGATTTGTTTCAGATTTGTTTCTTGACCATGAGACTGAAGGCTTTGTCAGTAAGAGAATATTTTCTTTGCTGACTTTTTTCCACTTTCCCTTCTTTTGAAATATTTTCAATATTTTGAGTTTTAGATAGAAATACTGCATTTCTCAAAGTCAAAAATGACATTTGGATGAACTTCCAAATCAAGTGTCAAAAAAAAGCAATCACTGTAACTCCCATTAATCAGATGTATGAAAAATTACCATTTTTATTTTATAGTAATAGCGTATCCATTTTATATGATGCTTACTTAAATTCTACAACTTTTTCAAACTCTGAAAGAAGCCAAATTATAGCAGTACTATGGTAGCACTACTGTTATTATAATATAGTAGCACTATATTTATACTACTGTAATACCAAGACATGCTATGTAATTAGGATCAGTGTCTAGAACAGGATGTAATGCACAGACAGGTTGAACATTTTATATCTATGCCTGGGTGAATAGGTCTTCCCATTTAGCTTTATGTAAAGGCCAACACACAGCTTGTACATGTGATTGTTATTTTCAAAATGTTGATGAAGAACATTTATTTACTCAGTGTTCATTTAATCTGAATGGAATTGCCCATTTACTTTTGTAGCACCACTAAAATAGCAAGTAGTTCCTGTCTCCTCTCAAGTAGTTCAGCATCTTTCAAGAAAAACTGGTATTTTTCCACTAGACTTTTGACTCTTTCATCTTGTGCAGATTGACTTGCTGTAATTGTTATGAAGATCTCCTCCTTTTCCCATCCAGTTGCAGTTTCATTAGCTATGACTGCCACATTTTCAACACATACATATATGCATGAATTTTTGTATAGTCAAAAAATAGATAAATGTAACTGAAATATATTCATAGAACATTCTACTTAGAATAATCACTTGAGACTTTGAAAAATTACAAAGGACTGGTGCTCAGAAATAGAGTGACTATTCTCAATATGGGGCTATAGGTTACATATAGATTACATTTAGCTAAAGGAATTCAATTTTGCCATGCCAGATTTTCTGTTAGATGTCATTCCTTGAGCTAATTTCCAAACAGTGATTTGTGTACCTCAGAACTTTCTATGGCTAGCTATTCATTTTCTTTATTACTTTTATGAGGGTAGGAGTGTAGTGTATCACTATGTAGTTCAGCCTGTCCTTGAACTCACTATGTAGCCCAGGCTGGCCTTGAATTGATGGCAATCCTCCTGCTTCAGTCTCCTGAGTGCTGGGATTATAGGCATGCACCACCATGTCCAGAATTCATTTGCTTTCTTTTTTTATTTCTCAGATTTCTTCTATGTAAAATACATCAAACATCCTCTAAATCAAATGGAGACTTTATTATGTATCATATAACTGAAATAATTTTAATAAGGAGATACAGGATTTGTGTGCCCAGTTCTTAGAATTAAGTAGACAGAGTTCAGAAGCATGCAGCCTAAACCTGTTAGGATATAATTTAATCAGTAATTTACATCAACATGTATTATATACATTTTTATATTAATTACACACTTGTTATAAGAAAATTCCAAGTTCACCAGAAGTATGAAGGTCAGTTTAAAATTTCAAAACAATCTTCCCAATAGCTATTACTGACTCCCTCTTCCAAGATGAATTCTGGAACAATTACAGAGGAAAAAATACTTTTAAATGGTGAGGAAATTTAAGGGGCAATGTGAGTTGGAAGAACATGGCATTTTGAGGTAACTGGGATTGAGGTGACTTTGACCCAGCACAGAAAACAACCTCAAAGAGCAGGGTAATAGTTACAGCACTATTTGTTAAAGTTTGTGTTTATTGCCATCATTGCCTTGAAATAGACGTCTGTGCACAAAGATTCCAGAAAAAGGAATACACATCAACTGATCTGTGGCATTTTATCTTTCCATTCCTCCGCCAAAACACCAGTTTTAGCCAATCCTATTCTGAGAAATGTCTGATATGGCTTCATTTTGGGAAACTACAAGAGTAAGGGCTCAATCTGAAGATATTTCATATCATGAGTAGTTAGTGGCTGGTGAGTAGAATTATACAGACCTCAAGAGCTTAAATGCTGACATGTTTCAGAAGCATAATTTATTAAAGTGTGAGATGAGGCATGCTGAACTACAGACTTCAATATAGAGGAGACATATGAGAAAAAAATGGGCCAAAAATATAAATTAGTATGAAAATATATTCTAAAAGTTAATAGGAAGGGCTTAACAATAGATCTCTGGGGAAGAAAACATGAGAAAAGATCAAGCAGAAATATGGACACACTTTTTTTGGAGTCTTTTTTTTTTTTGCTGCCTCTGGGATTGAACTCAAAACCTTACATTTACGGAGTGGTGCCTTAGCCAACAAAGCTAAACCCAGGAGCATCACACTTTTTTTGGAAAGAAAGAATAAATATGTAGTAAATATCTGAAAACAAATATATGTATTTGTGTATATACATATTGTATGTACATATATGAATATGTATGTATATTTGGCAAACACTTTTTTCAAGTGACAAATAATACATTTTATTTTATTTGCAGACCACCCATGGTGTCTGTCAAAATTTTTTATGTAAATATGTAATCTTTTAGAAAATACCCAAAATGTAAAAATCATGCATACCTTCTGGCCATATAAAACAGGATTAAGATCCAGGGATTTAGCTCAGCAGCGTAAGTGCCTACTTGGCAATTGTATCATGAGTTTGATCCCCAATACCAAAAAAAAAAAAAAAAATAGAAAACAGGTTTAAAGTGCTTCTCTTTTGATTAGAAGAAAGAAGAAATTACATAGAAAACATAGAAAATTATTCTAAAATATATGTGGAAATGTAAATTATTCTAAAATATATGTGGAAATGTAAGAGAAAACTAAGATACTATAAAAGAATAAAAGAAGAAAGGGGCCTTGCCTAATCACCTATTTGTACATAAAATAAAGTTAAAGTTAAAACTGTTAAGAAAGAATAATTTTGAATAGAAAAAATAAAAAGCCTACAAACAGAACCATCTATGAAACTTTGTCATAGAAACAGGGAAAAAAGGGAGTCTTCAATAATGAAAGATGGGGAAAATATCACCCATATAAATTTTTTTAAAATGTATTCCTATCTCACGTGACATTTAAAGATCAATCACAGGTGAATTAGGAAAAATATACTAGAATGAAGGATGGCAAATGAAAAGGAGAGAAAAAATAATTAAATTTCACGAAAGAAAATTTGTTGTATGTTTTATAGATCATCTGGCTCAGAAATATCTTCTAAAGTTCAAAATATATTGACTTGAACTGGAAGTGGTAGCATGAGCCTGTAATTCCAGCACTTAGGAGGCTGAAACAGGTGACTTGAAATGAGTTTAAGACCAGCTGGAGCTATACAGTGAGTTCAAGGCCAGCCTGGACTACATAAGGGAAGCCTTTCAAAAAATAAAATAAAAAATAAAAGTAGCAAAAGAAATTGGCTTGAATAAAAAAGTTTACATTAAAATTTAAGCATTTACTAAATAGTATAATTTTGAAATGTATTTGAAAAGATAAATCCTCTATAAGATGCTAGAATATGTAATGGTTGATACATTGTGTCAACTTGTCATGTTTAGAGGTTTAACTGAGTAATTCAGCAGTTCTACATCCTAAGGTGCAGAGGATAGTCCTGGGGCAGTTGTTTACCCACCAAGGTATTGCAAAGCTTGATTCATTGTGTCATAGTGAGAAGTTTAGAAGTTTAACTAAGTGACTCAGCCAAAGGCCAACTTCCTCACTTTGTAAACATCCTGAACATGTAAAAGAGGAGGGCACCCAGATGATTTTACACCTATCCTAAGATGGGTAGCCTGCTTAAAATATAAGGGAGGAAAAGTGGCTTGATGCCCCACTTTTTTGCTCTTGTTGCTTTTGCTGACTTCTGTCAAATGAACTGTTGCTCCTCTGACATGCCACCCTGCTTTGGAGCCAGCTGATTATGGTCTGAAACCTCCACAAACTACAAGCTAAATAAACCTATCCTTCCTTAATTTTGGGTGTTGGATATTTATCACAGCAATGACAGAAATGTAACTAAACAGAATTGACATAACCTTCACATATATTTGTGTGTTAGAAGGGTCAAGAGTTATAGAAACTGTGTTCTAAAAAAAGAAAAAGATTACAAGCTCTGAGAATCAAAAAAAAAAAACCTGTGGGCTCATTTTTTTCTTTTACAATAATTTTTAACTATTTGATTTTTCTTTTTTATGCTTTTTTTCTCTCATTTTAAAATTTGTTGTTTTCTTGCAATTCTGGTTGAATTTTACTGCCTTTTTTGTTCTTTAAAAAAAATTTTATCTATATTCTCTTTTTCATCTTATCTTCCTCATCTTTCTATATTCCTTCAAATTCTCCAGTTCTTGTCTTGAAGAGATATCTGTCTTGATAAATATATAATTCTCACATAGAATCAGAAGATCTATGAAATATGTTGACATCACAACTTTCCCAGTTCATTACCTAACAGGAACTGAATGCAAAGGTATCAAACAGATGAAATTACAGAGAAAGAATTCAAAGATTGAGTTTTTAAATGACCAATAACATCCAGCAGTAGAAAAATGAATAAATGAATTAAGGAATCTAATGTAGTATATGAAAGTGCAATTCAACAACAAGATGGAGATACTAAAGAATAACCTAACAAGTCTTGGAACAAAAATCTCAGTAAGACAAATAAAAAACTCACTGGAAATCCTCATCAATATATGAAATCAAGAAAAAGACCAAGTCTAAAAATGAATTTGATAGTTTACCACATCAGAGAGCTAATACATAAAAAAATGAGGAATTGTCAGCAAAGCATCCAAGAATTCTGAGACTTTGTTAAAAAGCCAAACTTAGGAAATACTGATGTAGAAGAGGGTGCTGAGATATACAGTGAAAGCACTGAAAATCTATTCAGTGGAATAATAGCAGAATATTCTCCAAATCTTGGATAAGATATAAACATGCTTCCAAGCTCCTTGTACAAAAATCAACTCAAAATGGATCAAAAGCCTGTAGTAAAGCTTGAAACTTTGAAACTTCTGAAGGAATCTTAGATGAAACTCTTGAAGTTACAGGCACAAAGACTTCCTCAGTAAGATACTAACACAGGAAATACTAGCAAGAATCAACAAATGGAGCTACATCAAATCAGAAAGCTTCTGAACAGAAAAAAAAATCAGCAAGTGAAGAAATAGACTGCAGGATGGAAGAAAAGCTCTATCAGCTACTTTTCCAAACCAGGACTATTATTAGGATATATAATAATTCAACAAATACACATGTACGCAAGTGAGAATACACACACATACACATACGTGTACAGAAAAGTAATCCAATCAATTAATTTGCAAATGAGTTTAACAGATACTTCTCAGAAGAAGTGCAAATAAACAATAAGCATGTGAAAAAATGTGTAACACTTTTAACAATTAGGGAAATATGAATCAAAACTACATTGAGATTCTATCTCATCTCAGTGAGAATAGTTACCTTCAATAATGCAAAAATATGCTGCTGAAGATGTCGGGGTATGGGAGGATAAAATATAATACTATTTTATACTTCTTTACAGTAAAAAATTATAAAGTCCTACAATATCAAGTTTTGGAGAGAATATGGATTCATATTTTCCATTCTATCACCCAGAAATTTGTGCAACTAAGAAAATTTTTGCATATATACTGCAATATGCATTTATAGAAATCCTGATAGCTGGAGCTCTGTGGTTCTGTGCTTATCTAGCATGAACAAGGCCCTTGATTCCAGTCCTCATATGGAAAGGAAAGGAAGGGAAAGGAAGGGAAAGGAATGGAAAGGAAAGGAAAGGAAAGGAAAGGAAAGGAAAGGAAAGGAAAGGAGAATAGAGGTGAAGGAAAGTCACAGGAGGAAAAAAGGAGAAGAGAAGGGAAAAATTGGGTAGAGATAGAGGCAAGGCAGGAAATGGTATGGGGGGTTGGGAGAATGAAGAAATTTCATAGCAGTATTGTTCCAAAGAGCAAACCTGAAAACAATTTTAAGTCCATTCACAGAAAAGTAAATAAATAAATGGTTGCAAAATGCTGTATAGTACTTATGGTTGAATCTTATCAATTTAATATTAAGTTTCTTTAAAGTCCAAGATGGTAACATACAACCTGATATACTTTCTAAATTAAAAATATTAATATTTAATAGTACACTTTAAAGGAATACATCTAAATGTAGTAACATAACATATAAAGGAAAGCAATAAAATGAGGAAATGAGGTTCAGGACAATGGGTATGTCTGATTAGAGGAAGGAGATGGGATTGAAATAATATGGCAGAGGAAGAAAAGATGATGGATTGATAGGCAGCATGATAGAAAGCCTCTCTGAGAAAAACAAGTCAGATGCTAGAATTTAACACCATGGAGAAGACCAGACGAAAGGAGAGGAATTCTCATGACCCAGGAAGAAACTGGGGAAAAAGAAAAAGAAAAAAAAGAAGAAGCACGGAGGGAGGGCTGGAGCTGGGCACGCTCTCATTGCTGTACTGGGCACATCTTAGAGTTGGGCAACTCACGATAGAGCTGAGGTAGTGGCCCTGCCAAGAACGGGGGTTGGTGAGCCGGGACCCTTGGCAGGAGGAAGCACTGCAACAGGGAGTGGAACTGGCAAACCAAGCTGCACAGGCTTTGGTGAGTGCTGAGAACTGAGTTCCCCAGAGTGGGGTGACCGGCTAGATGACATATATTGGAGTTGGGCAGGATAGGCTTGAATACACAACTGAAGTGGTGTCAGTCGGTGGCTCCTGGCCCAAAGCAGATTGGTGGTATCTGCTTGGGCTGGGCCAAGCCCTTGGTTGAGACCCAATAGCCAGGGACGAGGGTGTCCCAAACCTGTGACATCTGCAGGGCTTACACTAACGTGCAGAAGACACTCACTGATTGACTGGCTTAGAGGGGAGGGGCAGGCCCACATTGCTCCTGCGTGCACCTCACAGATCAACAGCAAACTGGAGAGGGCAGCAATCCCCTAGCCAGTAGGCTTCAGAAAAACTAAAGGCAATACGAAAAGGTTGTTAGATTTCCACTATGTCTGAAAGAAACCGGAAACATCACAAGACAAAGAAATAACAAAAAGCATCCAAACACTGACCCAGGGAAAATAAGCCCAGGAGAGGTAAATACTGAGCAGATCAAGGGCAGCAAACATGCAACATCAGACATGGTCTCAACGGAAATAAAGAAATACTTCTGAGACCTCATCGACAAATTTAAATCTGAAATTCTAACTCAGGTGAAGCAAAATATAAGAAGATTAATAAAAGAAATACTGGGTACTCCTCAAGAAGACACAAATGGAAGAATGGAGGAAACCAGAGAAAGGAGAGAAGCCTTTGATGAAGAATATAAACAAAACCTAGAATACATGAAATAGATCCAAAGACAATATCAGGAAATTAAAAACTCCATTGAAAGCTGACAAAACTTCTTTACAGAAACTAAAGACAGACTTTCAAAACTTGAAGATAGATTTGCAATGTATGATAGTGAAAGGATCTCTTAAAAATAACAAGGAACCAGGAAGTAATGATACAAAGGCTAGAACATGACAAGAGGATTTATAACTTAATAAAAAATGTGAATGAATAAGCAGGAACAAATACAAATGAAATAAAAAGGCTACTCACAGAAATAAATAAGGAAAACTTCCCAAGCATAGGAAACAAAAGTGATGTTCAGATATATGAGAACTCCAGCCAGCTACAACCAAAACATATCTACACCCAGACATATAATCATCAGGATTCTAGAAATCTATCACAAGAACAGAATATTAAAAGAGATCAGAGAAAAGAAACAGATCACCTATAAAGGAAAACTCATCAAAATCACAGCAGACTTCTCGATGCAAACCATCAAATCAAGAAGAGCTTGGAGTGAAGTATTCCAAGCCCTGAAAGAAAATAACCTCCAACCCAGAATGATGTAACCTGCAAAACTGTCTCTCAAAATTAATGGAGAGACAAGACATTTCCATGACAAAGAGGAACTGGGGGAGTTCGTGACCACTAATCCAACCCTCCAAAGAATACTGAAGAAACATTCTAGAGAGAGAGAAGAAAATCACCAAAATTCCAGAAACAATGACAGAAACGCCTCAATGAAAGGGGCAGACAGTGGAATGAAGGAGAAAAGTAAACAAAAAATAGCATAGCAGAGATGAGGCAGAAGATTGGCTATATTGTTGTTTTGTCTTGACTGATTTTATTTGAATCTGGTATGCTTGAGGGTGTCAAGTCTGGGAGTAGGGGCAACCATTCTGGGGATGGCAGGATTCAGTAGGATACCTATTCTGGTTTGATTATTAACTGGCTTTGAAGTCCTATAATGTCTCCAATGTTTGGTTTTTATTAATAGTGCTATGTACTGCTAAGTTTAATTATACTATCTGACGATATAGACAATTTTATTGAAAATAACAGCAGACATCATGGTGACTACTGTAGATCATCTGGTATTGTGGTTTTATATGTCCTTTTCACTTCAATTTTTTCTGTGATTTTGTATTGTTGACTTGTTTTGATTTGTTTTTCTCTCTAATACACAAAGGATAGGTATACATGTAGAGACTTACACATGTGTAGAACTTCAAAACAGTTTATGAGAATTGATTATAGTTAAAGTAAGAAAAAGAGAGGAAAAGAAAGTATTCTAAAGGATATAACTGCATATATGTTTAAGTGTGTAGAATTGATAACCATATTACTAAGTACAGAACTGATTGCAGTCTCTGTTTAAATGTCCACTTGGTATACTTTACTTTTGTAACTTGAACAACTACTTTTAAGAGGAAAATATGTAATTATCAACTAGTGATTTCTTACTGGTTTCTCTTTTTTTTTTGAAATTGTGTATTATTTCTATCCTTTTTGTTTCTTTTTTTTTTTCTTTAAATAAAATTTAAAAATTAAAACAAAAGAAGTAATATGACAAAATGAAGGCTAAAAGTCAAGGCTTTCATGCTTATTTGGGACAATGGGCTCACAGGTGTTTATTTCATTATTATAAACCCTGGTTAAATAAAAGTAGGTCATGCATGGGCCCATGATAAGTATATCAGGTAACAATAATCAAGATTAGTCTACCATCCAATTCTTGCACATTAGATCCAGTTTTAAAAGTTAGTATGCGTAGTCCTCCTCCAGACATTTAAGTATAAATTAAGTAGGTCTGTATAGAATTCAGAATAAGTAACTTGGGACCAAAACTTAATCTTCAATAGGAAAAAGTTATCAATTTATCACTCCAAAGACAAAAGTCTCATTCCTTCTGAAATACATTACAAAAACTATCCTTATGGGTGACAAAATATTAGTACATAAGCTTCACTACTTTTGAAAGGATCTTTTAAACCCACTGGTTCTATGAGCCCAAAGAGACTAAAAAGAGTTAAAGCTTATGAGTGAGTTGGAAAAACTGTAAAGACCGAGCTTACTCTTGTCTTTCCTCACACAAATTCTGCTGTGAATTTTTTCATCAAGGAGACTAGGCTTGCTTTTATTAAACACTCATTCATTGAAGTAGTAAATTCCCTTATTTGATCTCTCCAAATGTCTAGATTTGATAATTCTTTAGCCTTATCAGCTAATTTTATATAGAAAATAATAAAAATACAGTAACCATTTATACAAAAGCCATGCAAATATGTTAATATGACAAAATTTCATCATTATAATATTTTATATGTTTAGTTCAAGTTTTCAAGAGACTCCCTGAATGAATTAATATTAGTTTTTACCCTTCAATCTTTGCCATTAATTTCACTCAGGTCTGTGCTACTCACTGATCCCCAAGAAACACAGGAGTCAATCTTAGCTGGAAAGAAGTTTATTCAAAGCTAGTTCCAAAAGAGGTGAAAGATCCTCTCATTGCCTCTAACCTCCATCTACCTGTGTTCAGGTATGCAATGACTTCAGAGTAAGAAAGAGTCAGGAAGGGAAATAGAGTGAGACAATGTTAAAGGAGTCCAGAGCAGGGGAAATCTTTTCAGTAAGGTGTGGACCATTCTTGGCTCCTCTTCAACCCTCTAATCAAAATCAGTTTTCATCCTCTTAGGTTAACACCTGCATTGTCTTTTCAAATTGCCACTCTTCAGAGAGGTAGGTAACTTCTTAGAAAGTTCACACACACAGTATAAGTTGAGGAGGTGGGTTGGCAGATGGGACTGTGTTTACAGCGGCTTCTCTCTGGAAATTAGAATGCAAAAAGATATGGGTTGCTAGGGCACCAGGAAGAGAAATGAAGTTTTGGGACAGGAGGAGTCTTTCTTGAAAAGAGAAGTCATATCTGTTATATAGTCATTCTCCTGTCATAAAGTGATGATAGAGATTGTTCCAGATATTTTTTCAACAATCTTCAATTTTCTTTTTTAATTGAGAGTTAAACTCTTTTCATAAAAACAAAGTAATGCAGACATTGTATATACATCACATGAAAAATGGCAAAAAAATGTAAATTAAAATGTTGAAATGACAGTCGATTTTAAAATGTTTATTTAATATAAAAAATATTATGAAAATATCATATGAATTTTTAGTGACAGTTGTGAAAGAGAAAAGTGAATGAGCAACTGAGGTATGGCTAGCGGTTGTCCAGGTAATCAGATCATCAAGTAAAATGGCTTTTTTCTTTAATATCTTGTGAGCAGGTTGTATAATCAGATGCTTGGGTTCTTTAAAATATTACTTTTAGTAGATAAAAAGTGGTGATGGTGCTCACTTTGGCAGCACAAATACTAACATTGGAAAAATACAGAGAAGATTAGCATGGCTCCTGTGCAAGGATGATATGCAAATTCATGAAGCATCCCATATTTTTATAGTGATAAATGAATAAGAAGTTGACAAAACAAGTGATATCAAGAGGCTATTTATAGAAGTAATAGCTGAAAATTTCCCAAACATGAGAATGGAAACTGACGTACAGATCAGTGAAGCATATAGAACTCCAAATAGCCATAACCAAAACAAAACTACACCCAGACATATAATAATCACCATCCCAGAAATCCAACATAAGAACAGAATATTAAAAGCTGTTAGAGAGAAAAGACAGATCATCTATAAAGAAAAGCCAATCAGAATCACAGCAGACTTCTCAACACAAACAATGAAGTAAAAAAGGGCATGGAGTGAAGTATTTTAGATCCTAAATGAAAACAACTTCCAGCCAAGACTGATATACCCTGAAAAACTGTCCTTCAAAATGGATGGAGAAATAACATACTGCCACAACAAAGAACAGCTGAAGAACTTCATGACCACCAAACCAACCCTGCAAAGAATACTGAAAAGCATTCTAGTTAGACATAGAAAAAAACCACTAAGCAAGGCAGATGATTAAACAGAATGGAAAGGTAAAGAAGCAACAGCAGAAAGATAATATGTCAAAAATAAACCAATATGTATCATTTAAAACCACTAATGTAAATGGCCTCAATTCACCAATTAAAAGAAACAGACTGGCAAAATGGATCAAGAAACAACTTCCAACCATATGCTGTGTATAAGAAATCCATTTAATCCAAAAGGAAACTCATAGACTGAAAATCCAAGGATGGAAAACAATACTTCATGCAACAGGAACCCCCACCAAAAAAAAGCAGGGGTAGCTATTCTATTTGAAGACAATGTGAAATTCAAACCAAAAATGATCTGAAGAGATAAAGAAGGTCACTAAGCAGTAGTCAGGGGAAAACTTCAAGACAAAGAGATAGCAATCTTAAATATATATGCACTAAATTTGGGAACATCTAGCTATGTAAAACAAATATTAACAGAAATGAAAAATCAAACAAGCAATAACACAATTATAACAGGAGACATTAACATGCCATTGACAAAAAGGGACAGATCAACTAGAAAGAAATCAGCAAAGAAATAACAGAACTAAATCCATGAATGGAACAAATGGACTTGGTGGACATATATAGAGTGTTCCACCCAACATCAGAATATACATTGTTCTCAGCAGCACATGGGACATTCTCTAAAACAGACCATATACTAGCCCACAGAACATGTTGAAGTAAATACAAAAGAATTGAAATTATCCCGTGCATGTTATCAGATCATAGTACCACAAAACTAGAAATTAATGACAAAAGAAACTTCAAAAACCCCACAAACACATGGAAATTGAATAATACACCCATGAGCAATCAATGGGTCACAGAGGAAATTAAAGAAGAAATTGAACAATATCTACAAGCAAATTAAAATACAAATACAACTTACCAGAACCTGTAGGATGCAACGAGAGCAGTCCTCAGAGGAAAATTTATTGCATGAATTCTCACATCAGGGAAACAGAAGAAACACAAATAAACAACCTAATGCTACACCTCAAACATCTAGAAAAAGAAGATCAAGACAATCCCAAAGCAAAAGAAGGGAGGAAATTATAAAGATCAGAGCAGAAATCAATGCAATAAAGACTAAGAAAACAGTACAAGCAATCAATGAATCAAAGAGTTAGTTCTTTGAAAGAATAAATAAAATTGACAAGCTGCTAGCCAAACCTATTAAAAATAGGAAAAAAAACTCAAATTCATGCAATAAGGAATGAAAAGGGTGAAATTGCTACAGACCCAGTGGAAATACAGATCATCAAGGCCTATTTCAAAAACCTCTACTTTCATAGGCTTGATAACAGAAGAAATGGACAGATTCCTGGAAACATATGAATTACCATAGCTGGGTCAAGAAGATGTAAAACTGCTGAATAACCCAATTTTAACTAATGAAATTGAAAATGTAATTAAATCCTTAACAACAAAGAAAAGCCCAGGTCCAGATGGATTCACTCCAGAATTCTACAAGAAATTCAAGGAAGACTTGAATTGGAGTGTCTTAATGCTGACACTCCTCAAACTCTTCAATGAAATTGAAAGGGAAGCAATTTTCCCTAACTCATTCCTGGAAGCAAATATTACTCTAGTACAAAAATCTGAGAAAGACCCAGCTAAAAAAGAGGACTACAGGCTAATCTCCCTAATGAACATAGATGCAAAAATTCTAAATAAAATATCGGCAAACAGGATGTAGCAAATCACCAAGAAGATTATATACCATGACCAAGTGAGATTCATCCCACGAATGCAGGGATGGTTCGAAATATGTAAATCAATAAATGTAATCTACCATATCAATAGAGCCAAAAATAAGAATCACATGATCATTTCTATAGATGCATAAAAAGCTTTTGATACGGTCCAACACTTATTCATGATAAGAACCTTACAGAAAATTGGACTAGATGGTCTTTACTTCAATATGCTGAAAGCCATCTATGACAAACCAACAGCCAGAATCATATTAAATGGCCAAAATCTGAAAGCCTTTTTACCCTGAAATCAGGTGTCCATTATCACTACTCCTATTCAATATAGTGTTGGAAATCTAGCTAAAGCAATCAGACAAGAGAGAGAAATAAAAGGAGTAAGGACAGGAAAAGAAGTTAAATTATCATTATTTGCAGATGACATGCTACTGTACATAGAAGACCCACAAAACTCCCTTGAAAGACTCCTAGATATAATAAACAAATTCAGCAATGTAGCTGGATACAAAGTCAATACTCAAAAATCAATAGCATTCCTGTACACTAAACAAAATCACTGGGAGAAATAAGAGAAGACATATCCTTCACAATAGCATCCAAAAAAATGAGATACTTAGGAATCAATCTAACAAAAGAAGTAAAAAAAAAAAATCTATTCATGGAAAATTAGTATACCCTGAAAAAAGAAATCAAAGAGGACCTCAGAAAATGGAAAGACATCCCTTGTTCATGGATAGGAAGAAAAATATTGTGAAAATGGCTATTCTCCCAAAATTGCTTTACAGAATTAATGCAATCTCAATCAAAATATCACTAGCATACCTCACAGATTTAGAGAAATCACTCCTAAAATTCATCTGGAACCAGAAGAGACCTAGAATAGCAAAGGCAATTCTAAGCAGCAAAGGAAGGCAGGGGGCATCACAATCCTAACTTGAAGTTATACTACAAAGCTACTGTAATAAAATCAACATGGTATTGGAATAAAAACAGGCCTGAAGATCAGTGGAATAGATTAGAAGATACAACTACAACTACAAACACACTCAGCCACCTTATCTTAGATAAAGAGGCCAAACACATTCACTGGAAGAATGATAGTCTCTTTAATAAATGGTGCTGGAAAAATTGGCTTTCCATATGCCGAAAACTAAAACTAGACCTATGCCTAACACCATATACTAAAGTCTAAATGGATAAAAGATCTAAATATTAAAACAGAAATACTATATCTTTTAGAAGACAAAGTAGGTAGAAATCTTGAAGACATAGAGTTAGGTAGAGAATTCACGAACAACAGTCAAACTGCATGGGAAATACCTCCCAGAATCAATAACTGAGATCATGTCTTATTAAAGAGTTTCTGCATGTCAAAAGAGATCTCCAGCATAGTAAAAAGAAAACCCAAAAACTGAGAAAAAAATCTTAGCAAACTGTCCCTCAGAAACAAGGACTTCTGTCTGGAACTTATAAAGAATTTAAAAAAATCAGACCCCCGAAATTCAAAGACCCAATCCAAAAATGGGCATCCAAGATGAACACACAGTTCTCAGATGAAGAAATATGAATGGTAAATAAATACATGAAAAAATGTTCATCATCATTGGTCTTTAGAGAAATGCAAATTAAAATCACACTGAGATTCCATCTCACTCAAGAAAGAATGGTCAGGATCAAGAAAACTACCAACAACAAATGCTGGAGAGGCTGTGGGGAAAAAGGAACTCTTCTGCACTGTTGGTGGGAGTGTAGACAGGTGCAACCATGGTGGAGGTCAGTCTGGAGACTCCTCAAAAAGCTGGGATTGGAAGTCCCATTTGACCCAGCTATTCCACTCCTGGACATATTCCCAGAAGAACTGAAAACATCATACCACAGTGTTATATGTGCACCCATGTTTATAGCAGCACAATTTGTAATATCCAGATCTTGGAAACAACCTAAGTGCCCATCAACTGAGGAATGGATATAACAGATGTAGTATTTTTATACAATAGAGTACTACTCAGCTATAAAGGCTTATCACATTGAGCTATTTATATGTAAATGGATGCAACTTGAGACCATACTCATAAGTGAAATAAGCTCACATGTGTAAATACTTGCCCTAGTGTAAGAAATAGTAAGAGTACATAAGATACAAAAACCTCAATAAATACAGTGAAAGGGTAAGAATCTGCTCAAAGGGGAAACAATACTATCTCAAGGAAAAGGAGGAAAAAGAAAAATTAAGGGAAAAGAAAAAATATCTAAAATTATGTAAACATACTTAGGATAACTAAGATGATTGTCCTACAAATTCTATAAGGTCTTGTAACAAAACAGTTAACATCCATAGAAATAGAACAATTGTGCATGTTAGTGTATAGTGACCTGAAGAACTCTTGAAGATCATTATGTAAAACAACAACCCTAGTTATGCCTCTACCACCGTGTTTTGAAGCCTATATTGTCAGTGTTTCGGGCTCTTTGCTACCGTTGTCTTTTTTGTTTCATGTTGCCCTAGTAATTTGTTTTGTTTTGTTTTGTTTTGTTTTTCCCTCTAATACAGAAAGGATAGGTATATGTGTAGAGACTTCTACATGTGTAGAACTTCTCCTAAATAGTTTATGAGAATCGATTATATATGAGGAAATGAATAGCTACTTTGAAGAAAAAGAGACATTACATTATCCATTGCTGATTCCATATCATCATGCTGTGAAATCCAGTAATGTCATTATTCTTTGTTCACAGTGATTTTAGTCTATTTTGAATTGTTTAATTTCAATATACATAAAGGTATAGACAGCTATTTTGAAGAGAATGAGAGACATTAGAGCCGCCATTGTTGATTTCCCTATCATCTGGTTTTGAAGGCCTATAATTCCTTCATCACTCTGTTCTGATCAGTTTAATACTATTTTGTTTTGTATGAATTCATTGGGTGTGAAGATATGGACAACTATTTAGAAGAAAACAAGAGACATTATGGTAGCCAGTGATGATCTCCTGTTGTCTTCTTTGAAATCTGTGTCATTTACATTGTTTTCTTCTAATTGGCTTTGTTCTGTTTTGTTATGTTTAGTTTTACCCTCTATAAAATTAAATTAAGTTAAATTAAATTTAAAAAGTGGTGCTAATCAGGATTCAATCACTTAATGATTATCAGTTTACTAAAATAGCACCATTTAAGCTTATTGGTAGCAACTTTTGCATACACCATATGCAGGGCTCAATTCTGAGTGATTTGCATAATATAAATCATTGAATCCTCACAACAATCTATAAGGCAGAAAAATTTTTCAAGTTATCTGATACATGGTTTGTATCTGATATGCAAAGATAATAACTACTAAAACTCAGCAATAAAAAGACAAATAACTCTGAAAATTGGGGAATAGATTTTAATAGACATTTCTCCAAAAATATGTAGAATAGCCAGCTGCTTTTTTAATCTTCTACATGAGGAAACTGAGTCAACTAGTGCTAAAGAGATTGCCCATAGTGACATTCCAGTTTGGTTCCTATGCAGACTTAATCATGATCTCTAATGATAACTGTCTCTTAAGGTTGTCTCTTTTTTGCTAGTAAATATTTTTTCAGAATTCAGGAAGATATTTTCTAGAAGAATCTGTTTCACTACATTAGTAAGTTCCATTATTTCAGATAGTAGGCAACTCTACTTTAACCAAGATGTTAATTTTTTATACAAACATGACAAAAAGTTTGCAGAGCTTTTAATCCTTAAAATGTAATGCATTATGTTGGCATGTAGTGGTACTGATATCTGCTCCTCTGTCTGACAACTTACCTTTACATCTGTCCAAAGCTGATAAAGCTCTGGCTTCAGAAATTCATTCCAACAATGAACAGAAGGGATGCTATTCTCCTAGCAATAATTCTGAGTCACAAACGCTTTGGGTCACAGAAGCCAAAGGAAAAAGCACTTACTTTTCCTTAGCAAGGGTGAAACAAGTCCAAAACCAATTTCTCAAGTGTATAAGGAGAGTAAAGGGAGAAAATAAAAATATTTTTAGGCAATGATTTCAATTATTCTTTTCCTTTCTTTTCTCTTTCTCTTTTCCCTCTTCCTCTATATTTTGTCCTGTCTCTTCCTCCTTCCATTCCCCATCTTCTTCCCTCCCCTCAAATTTTCTACTTCACAGACATTTTGAAAATTTTTATTTTGATTCAGAAAAAACATATTTATGACAAAATAATTATGGAATAAAATTTTCCCATCAGGTGACCGATTTACTACAAATTATTTAACATGCATTTTAATTTTTCCTATATATTGGTAAAAATAAAAAGCATGCATTGTTATTGCAGATATTCTAACAGTGAAGCAGTCATTTGTCTCTAGGATTCACATTATAAACTAGGGTCAGTGGAAATTTCTCTAGTGGCATAGAATAGTTTCCAAATGAAGAAAGAAAGAAAAATATGTCTTCATTAAAATTATTTTAAAGAGATAATTTTATTACTGGCATCATAATTGGATTTAATAAACTCACCTAATTGTGCAATTCATGTTATTCTCATTTTATACGCTCTTAATTAGCATCTGGCAAAGGAACACCTGAGTGGCAGAAAGTTGCTAGGATGGAATAACAGCTTCTCTTATTGTTTAATGGACTGCATTGGAGCAACTCCTTCAGATCATGAAGCCTTTTGATTATTACCAAATAATTAGTGCTGAAAGCAGCATTAAGTGAAGTTATCTTTTCCATGCACCTGTATTAAAAATAATATAAAGGTAAAACTCATCTAACTTTGCTAACCTTCTGGTATCAAAGATGGTTATGAGTTTACAATTTCCCTAAACCATGATGATTATGCTACTACAGTGCAGTGACTTACCCTCATTTATGTATAACTCAGAGCTTGCTATGACATCATATCTTTCCAAACCATACAAAGTTCTGTCACTGCCTTTGTATCAACCTCTACTTGCCTCCCCAATAATTAGTGTACTTTTGCGTATCTTTAGTAGCAGTTCTTCACTAAAATTTTACAGGTGAAAGAAACTTTGGATTTTTGAAGGAGCCCTGAAGTTACTTCAAAATGTTATTTTGTAAGAATCTATCAAACTGTGTTTTAAAAGCTTCACAGTTGTAGTTAGGGTTGTAAGGAAATACATTTAATACAGGATATAATTTATAGGGTTATTTTATAATATTCACCCAAAGAGTCAAATACGGAAGCATGTAGGATATCTGCCCTTGCACTAGCCCCCCAAAGAATCCAATTGAGAGCCTGGGTCCCACAGCAACTTCCTGCACAAGTCCAGCTGAAGATGTAGAACCCATGACAATGTCCCCCACAAGTCCAACTGGAGGCCTACAGCCCACAATAATGTCTCATGCAAGTCTATATCAAGGATCTGTGCTGGGAAGACCAAAAGGTCAGTGGTGGAAGCTAGAAAGTCTGTGCCAGCAGAATGAAGGATCTGTGCCAGCAGGCTGAGGGATTTGCACTGTAGCCAAGAAGTGATGCTCAAGCTAAGGACCAAAGCTTCCCCAAAAAGAATAACAGCCATCCTCAGCAACAGTGAAGACCTAAGTTCCTGCACTGATGAGAACAGCTGTTTTTCATATCAGGAAAACAGCATGACAAGCTTCTCCAGGAGAATCAACAAAATAGCATCTTCTCATCCAGTTCTTTTTTTTTTTTTTTTTTTCTGTTGGCAACAATCCTTAGGTGGGCCTTCCACACCCAAAACCACACTGACCCAAAACCAACTGGGAGTTACAAATTGACCATTAGTTAATCCACCACAATAGTTAATCAAATAGTATCTAGCCAACACAAGCTGGTCAAAATGGTTTACTGGTTACCATGATTACTGATTTCTTTTTAGTCAAGAACTGGAATCTATTTAAAGTGTATCTCATTAGTGCAAATATGGAGGGACTAATGATTGCTGGGTGGATGGATTCTGCTAACTAGGCTATAGTTTCATTACATTGCTTGCAGAAAGTAATGAGCATGGATCTAAGCTTTCAACACTGAACAATTCAGGAGGCACCAGAGGATAAAATACTAATAGCTATGCCTCTGTGTCATTCAACTAACTCATTAACTAATTCAACAAATATTTCTTGAGTGCTTGTTTGGGTCAAGTACGGTTCTGAATTTAGACACAGCAGTAACAAATAAAGCAGAGAAGGTCATTGTTTCCAGAATGACCTACTTAAAGCTTAAAACATATCTACATATTAAAATACTTATTCAATATGTAATATACTGTTGTGTTGCTGTTAGTATATACTCTAAACTAATAGTTTAATTTACTGCTGTTTATCAGTTGGCTATATGAGACTTTTATCTTTAAGCAAAATGTATCCTATAGTTCTAAACTTTTATCATCTGTGAAGCAAGTAGGTTTACAATCCATTTTATCTGCAACCATTTTTTAATCCCTACAATGCCTTTGTCCAAAATTTAGTCATTATTGATATCTTAGCAAGACTTCTGCATTACACTGAACCTAAGGAATCTTCCAGTACCAAATGCATCATTATCTTGGGTAGCATTACAAAGGTAAAAATGCTGAAGATGGGACACTAGAGAGCTCCATTTTTCCAGTAAGGTTAGAAACAAATGAAGCTAATACGTGGAAAGAAACAGCAAGAAAATTTGCATACCTCTGTCTTGGCATTAGATGGAAGGGGGAAATTTTTATTATATCTCCTCAGAGATGTTGTTGATTTGATTTGTTTTATTTAAGATATGGTCTTGTAATGTGCCCTAGGCTGGCCCCCAAACTCCTGGGTTCAAGCAGTCTTGCTGACTCTGCCTCCAGAGTAGCTGGAACTGTAGGTGTAATTCATCACTACTGGATAACTTGGAGATGTTGAGCCACAAGTTGATTTATTTTCTGACTTCCCGGCAATTTGGCTTAAAAGGTCATAAAGATATTTTAATTTTAAATGGTCTCAGTCTACTCCTCAATGATTAAAAACCATTATGGATTGTAAAATTTTATATTCAGTAAAATTTGACCAGTGTTTTGCTACATAAAATTGCACTTAGTATTCCTGATATTGAATTGTAACAGGCTTATTTTTTAGAAAAGAAAAATAAGTTCACATATAACTTTCATCTACAAATGCCTTTCAAGATACACTTAAAATAACCCATATCATTTTGTTAGTAAAGATCAAACAATAAGATACTTTATGAATTAGTTAGTTGTCTTTAGTAGATCTCTTCTGTGCTAACAGTTGCTTTTCTTGTGGATTTACTTTAAGTTCTATGGAACTTCAACATCAACAAGCAAGTTCTCATACTCTGTCACAATCCACTCAGTGGCTGCTAGCTCAGATCATTCAGAAAACATCCAAAAACTGTATTAAGTTTAATTCAGTTGTTTATAATGTCTTCATTTTAGTGCCTCTTTCAGAAGAAAAATGTTGTTAAAGTGATGATATAAAGTGATGGTAAAAACTGAAATTCATAATTTTTGTGAGAGAAATTTTGAGTTTGTAAATTTAGTATATGCTTCTTTTTCTTCCTAGGAACAATGCCTCATGTTGTATGCAGTCAAATAGTGTGATAGAATTTTTAGAGAATCAAACTGTAATGAACTCACTATTATTTTGGAAGGTATACACTGGAGCCTCCATTGACAAACTTATTTTGTTTTATGATTTTGGGAAAGATGGCTGCAATTGTGTTTGTATGGGGAAGATATGGTCTTGTTCTTGTTTGGCAACGGACACAGTTTGTGAAGGGAAGAAAAATTCTCCTGAATCCTTTTGTTTAAGCCAATTTGTTTTTAAACAGAAGAGTTAGTGCACTGAGTTATTACTATTTTTAATAATATCTATTCTAACAAGGCTTCATCTTGGTAGAATATTTCCAACTAGATACTTCCCTCTGAAACAGTTTTTTATGTCAAAAAAACAACATCAAGAGAAAATCACTTAAAAATTACCTTATCCTAGAGAATTTCTTTGGAACTGGAACAATTTTTGTTAGACTACATGGATTCTTAATATTCAAAGCAATTCTGTGACTCTCTATATCTTAAAACCTTATATAAATTAATCTGAACTAGTCAGGGTGGCACATGCCTATAATCACAAGCATTTCTTGAGCCCAGAAGGGTCATGAATTCAAGCCCATTCTGAGCAACTTAGGAACTTAGTGATACCCTATCTCCAATAAATAAATAAATAAATAAATACAACCTGGGAAGCTTAGTACCATAGTGCAAAGGACCAGAGTTAATACTCTCAACCACAAAAAGTAACCTAGTTATCTTATAATTGCAAAAAAAAAACCATCTAGCTTTAGAATCAAAGAGTTATATCTAGTATATAAAAAGTGCTATCCAGTGTATCAAAATCACAAAAAGCTCTTAGCTTTTATTTAAAGTAATATTCAATGACATAATCATAATCAAGCCACTAAAAGTTTTGAAGTCATTTTTCATCACTAACACTTGAGTTGAGACTTCCAATTTTCTCTTAATTCATATACTACCTATTTAAATTATCCAGGGTATTTCTGAAACATTATCTTGGATTACTGAATAGAGGATGAAGACAAAAACTATGTGAGATTTTTTAAAATTATTTTTTCGCTTTGTTATTCTGGCTTGCTAAAACCAGCTGACCTTTTTATTGCATACTCTTTTCCTTTCCTGATTTATCTCCATGAGAATGAATTTTTTGACAACACAATAGACAGTAACTATATGAGTCATTGTTATGCTATACTTCATTGGTCATTGAGAGAGCAGTTAATAATTGAACACTGTTTTCTTTTGTCCTTTATGTAAAATGCATCTTTCCTTTTTTATACAGAAATTAGTTTTTGAATATTTAAACTCATGGTTTCACCCTTCTGCTGATTGTCATTACATTGACATTTGAGAAGCTTCCTATTATACACAATTGAGAACAGACCAGGATATGTGTACAGACCTGGCTAAACAGATTAAGAGCTTGGCATATTTGGAAAGGACTCAGAAAAGAGGCATATTTTTGATTAAAAAGTAACACAATGAAGTCCTTGGGGGGATGAAAAGGCAACATCAGTAGACTTTTTTTTGCAGGCTTTTTTTTTCAAGGACTATCAAAACCATTTGAATTCTAGTGGCATTCTACTTGGGATTCATTGTTATCTACTGTCATTCAAAGGTATTAAATAGGAAAGTTCTTTCTTTAGAAAAAAATTTAAATCTGACTTTTTTCTCTATTCAGCTCTTCTTGCAAAAACGATTCTGTTTACTGGAATTTACTGAATGAACAACTAGATTTGAAAGCACAACATGAAGAAATTTGAGTGATTCTAATCAGATTCAATTGCAGTAAATTACAAATAACCTCCATGTAACACAACTCTAATTAAGTCTGGGATACTTTTCTAATTCCTAACCACTATTATAGTAATGTCTGAACCACTTTAGCTTGCTTTCAGCTCCCAGTTTCTATGGGAAATATTAACATCAATCATGAAGGAGTGAAGTTTTCCTCATTTGGATTTTAGGAACACATATTTTGTTTCTAGTAAAAACTGCTGCCAGTCTGGTAAAACCCTCCAACAAAGTCAGCAATTGCCCCCATGGCTTTGACTCTATCCTTGAAGTCTCTGACCTTCTAAATTGCATGAATGTCTGTTTATTTATCACAATTATGTTCCTTCTCTTACTCTCTAATGCTTTTTTTTTTTGGAAATTTACTTTTTTTCAGAACATTATGTCATATTTTGGGCAATTCTGCTTTTAATTTAATTTATAATATCATTCTGCAATATTCTTATTTAGAAACAAGCAAAATAAATTGCTTTCTTTTACATAAATTAAGCGTGTAATCTTATTTTATAGCAAATAAAAATATCTAGATTTGGCAGAAAGATGGAAGTATCAGCAAAGCAATGTATTACAAAGTGGGAAAACAATGCATAACTAGATAAAATATATATTAGCAATTCAAAAGACAATAAAAGTCATTTACATATCAGAAATCTGAAGCTTTTCTGTTAATGAATTCATAATGAAACCAATTAGAAATGCAATACTGAAGACTATTGTATAATTGTCATACTGGAAAAACAGAATTTATTGGGTTTTTTTGGCTTTTTCCCTAGAGAGAAAAAAACAAATGACCTAAAAGAGATCTTCTTTATGTGAGAAGGACGAAATATATTTTCTTAAAAGATTGACTTCCATAGAGTTGAAATGCTAGTCAAGGACTACGTTACACTATACCTCTGTGTTCAGAAGGTTGGGGCAGATGCACTGAGAGTAAATTGCTTCAAAATCTAGGTCTGCACAACCATGACCTTGTCCCTTATGATACCGTCTCTACCTGTGCAGTCCTGTGACTCATGCTTAAGGTTCTGCCGAGGACTAGAAGTCCATTTTCTTTTCTCTTTATTCAAAGTCTAAAGGGTTATTCTCTAACAGCCTTTTCCTCCTAAAAATCAGATCTAATCAACCCTCTAGTAAATATTTGGGTTTTGAGTAATATTCACATATCTTGGTGATAGTTCTTGGTGATAGATAGTTCCTTCTGTTCTGGCCAGACTACTGGATAACTCGACTCCAGCACAGACATTTCTAGAAAAAATTGAAGGAAAAAACTTACAATGCTTATTTTAAAATATTTCTCATGTTAGCAAATGTGGTCTTTTTGGAAATCCAGGGGATCCAGGAGATCCATTCTTAATACACAATTTTAAAAATATTTACATAGTGTCTTCTATTCTTAAAATATTTAAGTAAAGTTTTTTCTATGAAACTCCTGCATAAAAAGGGAAAACTTTGAGTTGTGTAGAGATGTAAACAGATGAAAAACTCAGATGTTGAATTAAAAATAATGAGGGAGGCAAATAAATAGAAGATCTGATCATGAGGGAATTAATTAATAAAGATAAATACATGCCACAAATTCTCCCAGAACACAAAAGAGAAAATGAGAGTTAAGATCAGAAAGTAATAATAAAATAGGCATCTCATCCTGAAAATGATACATTTCTTAAAAGAAAGCAGAGTGTGGTGGTATGTCTATAATCCCAGCACTCAGAAGGATCCTTGCAAATTCAAGACCAGCCTAAACTGCATAACAAGACCCTGTCTCAAAAATACAAAAAAAAAAAAAAAAAGTTAAGAGATATTGAAGCTGGGCTGAGGGTTTAGCTTAACAGCACAACCACTAGGTTGAGAGTTGGATCCCTGCTGCCAAAAAAGAGCAGGGAGAGGAAGAGAAGGAGGGAGAGAGAGAGAGAGAGAGAGATTGAAACAATTGGAGTCACCAAAGCATGATCCATGAAAGAAATCACTGAGAAGCTGAATACCATTAAAATTAAAAACTTCTGCACTCTATGTAAAATACATAAAGAGAATAAAAAGACAAATTACAGAATGTGAAAAAACATTTGCAAAAGAGATATCCAATAAAAGACCAAAATATACATTTTTAAAAACTCTTAAAATTCAACAAAAAGTAATGGAACCACTGAGTTTAAAAATGGGAAAAATATCAAGATGTATTACTGAAGATATTCACATGACAAGCATAGGAAAATACAAAAAATATCACATATCATCTGGGAAATGTGAGTTAAAATAAGTTTAAAAAACCATCACAAAGCTCTTAGAGGACCAAGGATATAACTCAGTGGCACAGCACCTGTCTGGAAAGTGTGAAGGTGTGTGTTTGATTCCTGGTACCAAAAAAAAAAAAAAAAATTGAAAAAATAGCTATTAGAATTAGCAAAACCCAAACTAGATACCAAGTGCTGGTAAGGTTGTGAAACAACAGGAATTCCATTTCTCTGCTATTGGAAATGTAATATTATATAGAAAACAGTTGGGCAGTTTTTTATTAGACTATACATACTCCTACAACATGATTTAACAATCGTACTTCTTGATATTTATCTAAATGAGTTGAAAATTTATGTCTATGGAAATACTCCTTTGTAACAGCTTTATACATAATTGTCAAAGCTTAAAAGTCCTGAGATATCCTCCTATAGGTATATAGATAAATAAAATACAGTACATTCAGAAAATGAAATGAACTATGTTACCAAAAAACCTATTAAACTTGAAGAAATAGAGGAAAATAAAATGTATTTAAAAGATAAGATATCTGCATGTTTCTAACTGTAAGTACATGAAAGGCAAAGCCATGGAGACAGTGAAAAGGTGAGTGATTGGCAAGAGTGTGGAGAGGGAGAAACAGCAGAACGCAGGAATTTTTTAGATAGCAAAGCACTCTTCTGTGTGATACTACATGTCATTACACATTTATCAAACCACAGAATCCACAACACCAAATACAAACCGTGGCCTCTGGGTGATAATAGCGCGTCAGTGTAACAAATGCACTGCTGTGGTGCAAGACGTGAGCAGTACACATGGAAAGGGGTATGGGGCACATGAGAACACGTAAGTTTCACTTCATTTTGTTGTAAACTTAAAACAGCTCTAAAAAAAAAGAATCTGTCTAAAAGACATTATTCTTGGAAAAACAATACTCTTCTTCATTAAAAATCTTAAATTATCTTATTTCTATTAAAACTTTTCCTCAACTCAACTTAGAAATCAAATATCTTTAATTTACTTAAGTGAGGGGCCAGGGATATAACTCAGTGGCACAGAGCATCGCTGTTAAGTGCAAGGTCCTGAGTTCAATTCCCAGCCCCCTCCCAATTTACTTGTTTAAAGAGGAAATGGACATCCACATAACATAATAGTTATATTTAAAAGTGGTTCACAGTGTCCAGGGCAGATGACAGCTTGTGGACAGTGACCCCAAAACTTTCTGTCTGTCTAGGGATGCTGAATAGCTGCCTACAGATGTATCAGGGGTTGACAGACCATAGATGAGGGCAGGGACAAACAACAGCCCCAGAGAAAAATAACAGACCAAGCTAGCAGTGCTAGCTCTAAGAAAAGCCCAGGGATATCATAAACTGCATAAAGCAGCCTGGGTTTTATGATGAAAGTGACTCTTTTCTACGTGTCAAGCTATAGTTGATAAAGAAATCCAGTGCAGCAACCACTATGTTTGAGAGGTTTTAATCAAGAGCCACTTTGGGATGGTGCTAATTGTTTGAGAGTGAAGCAAAGAACTCCAAAAAAACTTCACTTTGGAGTTTCAAGTGCTACCTTGCCACAGTGACCGGGTGAAAGATGGTCACAAGAGTCACAGGCAAGAAGCAGGCTAGACATATCCCCTTAAAAGCTTAAGCTCAGACTGGGAAGGACATGAGTCCCTGCCTTACATAGCAAGAAGTCATGTTTGGCTCTCAGAGGCAACTGGAACAAAGTGTTGGCATTAAGTCCAGTGATCTGTTTGAATCACCTCCCTCCTGCTGACATCCAACACAGAGATCAGTGGTCTGATTGCTTTACACATCTATCAGTGTGAGCAAAGATACTCCTCAGTTTGGACAGTTGCCCCAGCCTGAGGTACATGAACAAAGGGGACTCTGGAGCTGCCAGAGGAGTTAGGCCAATAAGAACATGGCTTTCTTGGTTTCAACACTGCAAATACTATAAAGAAACAACTATTTTAAAAATATAAAGGATTTTTTGATGCCTTTGTTTTTTGCCCTTCATTTCTTAAAACAGCTCAAAAGACTAACATCTGTTTTAAAGTTTGTCATTGTTCTTTGAGGAATGAAATTTACATTATTTTTTTAAAAGTTTGAAATTATCTTACTATTAAAACTATTAAAATTTTGCTTCACCTTAACTCTCAGGTCAAATATTTAAAAGTTATATAATGTTTTAGGGAATAAATGGACATTCACTAATGCGACTTTTTAATAATACAAATTTATTTTATAACTGACTCAGGTCATTTATAATTGGCCATTTTCTTTTTCTAATCTTTTTTTTCTTAGTTTTCCTCTTTTTTCGTCTTTCTTGTTCTTTTCTGTTAGTTTCATCTCATTCTTTTAATTATCTTTTACTCCTTAATACATTCCTTTGTCACTTTTCTCTTGCCCTTCTCATCTTTTTTTGCTTAATTTCTCAATTTTACTTATTTCATTTTCCTATTCCTCAATCTATCTTTGCTAGTATAACCATTAAGTTTTATTAATATTTAGCTAATTAATCCTCTGCTATTATTTTTATATACTTTTCTACTGTTTGTGTAGTTTTTGTTTACTGTATATGTTATTCTATAATCTCTACAAGGTTATAGGTGGGTACATTATTGGTTCATATAGTATATCAATATTTGGTTTGTCTCTGATGCCATTATTGCTGATGATTTTGTTGTCATTGGCAATGTGGCACAGTTGTTGCTATTATTTTCTTTTCGTCTATACCAATAGCTAGGTTGCCATTGTGCCATCAGTAATACAGTGGCCTATAGAACTGGATGTGGGGCCAATGACTGTATCCTTCCCATTGAAAGTAATGAAGGTCACTGTATGTTGGGACATAGGCAAAGGCTAACAATTAAGTGTGCCCGGTGTGCATCACTGAAAAGAAGACATTAATTAAAGAGGTTTATATACTACCAAAAATTCTTCTGCCATAATCAACTCACATGACTCATTGCACACACACACAAAATGTGAGAAGACAAGGCAACAAATTGCTTCCAAAAACACCCAATGAAACTAGAAATCAATGGCAAAAGAAACCACAAGAATTATGCAAATGCGTAGAAATTAAACAATACTTTTTTGTTTTTGTTTTGTTTTAAGACAGGGTCTTATTGTGTAGTTCAAGCTGGTTTTGAACTCACTGTAGTCCAAACTGGCCATGAACTTGCTGCAATCCTTCTGCCTCTGTCTTTCAACTGTTGAGATTACAGGTATATACCTCCATGCTTGGCTAAATAATATTTTATTGAGTAGTTAATGGATGAAAGAAGAAATCAAAGAAATCAGTTCCTAGAATCAAACAATAATGCCAGTACAACATACCAGAACTTAGGGGATGCAATGAAAGGAGTCCTAAGAAGAAAGTTGATAGCCATAAATGCCTGGATCAGAAAAACAGAGCAAGCCCAAAAAATAATCAAATAATTTGCCTCAATGTACTAGAAAAACATGAAAAATTAACATTCAGTGAAAGCATAATGAAGGAAATTATAAAGATTAAGGAAGAAATTAATGAAATGGAGATTTTTAAAACCCATACTGTGCATTAATGAATCTATTTAGTTCTTTGAAAGAATAGAAAAATAGATTTTAAAAAAGCTGATCTTACCAAAAAAGGTATAAAAAAGACTCATATCAGTGCAATAAAAATGAAAATGCAAGAACAACAAGGATATTGCTAAAAACCAGAAAATTTATCAGTATCTACTCTAAGAACAAGTATACAAATAAATTGGAGAATTCAGAAGAAATGGACAGACTCTTAGATACATATGAATATCAAAACTAAACCAAGAAGATATGAAAAAAACCTTAAAAATTCAATAACAGGCAATGAAATTGAAGCAATAATTAAAAAAAAAACTACCAACTAAAAAAGCCCAGGGCCCAGTGGATTTGCCACCAGATTCTTCATAAACTTTAAAGAAGGTCCTCAAACTCTTTAATACAATTGAAAGAGAAGAAGTACTTCAAATGTCACTCTTGAAATATTAGCCAGAGTAAACAAGTGACAGAAACAAATGAAAGTGATATGTACAGGAAAAGACATCAGATTACCATTTGCAGATGACATGATCCTCAACATAGAAAGTCCAAAAAATTCTATTGGTGGACAACTAGAATTAATAATCAAAGTTTGGTAGCACAGCAAGATACAAAATCAACACACAAATATCAATGGCATTCCCACACTCCAATAATGAACTCAACAAGAAGTTAGGAAAATAGCACTATTCATAAAAGCATCAGGAAAAAATAAATACTTAAAAACTGACCTAACCACTAAAGTGAATGACCTCTACAACAAAAACTACAGTATCCTAAAAAAAAGAGACTGAATTGGACATCTGAAAATAGAAAGATATCCTCCCTCTGTTCCTAGATAAGGTGAACAAACAATATTGAATGGTTATAGTTCTAACACTGATACACAGATTTAAATAATCAAAAAATTCATGGGGAAGAATAACAATCTCATAATGGTAAAAACTATTTAAAAAAATTACCTTGGGCAAAAAGAATGAAGCAGGAAGCATCACAATCCCAGATTTCAAGTTATTCTACAAAGATATAGTGATAAAACAACATGGTAATGGCAGAAATAAAAGCAAAAACCAGACTGTGTATCATTGGAATAGAATACAGGATGCACAAACAACCCCAGGAACACTAGCCCAAATCGTTTCACTGGAGAAAAGACAGCCTCTTCAACAAATGTTGCTGTCAAAACTGGCTAGCCATATGCAGAAGATAAAATCTATGCTCATACATCTCATCATGTACTGGACTAAAATTAAAATGAGTCAAAGATCTAAATGATAAAACACTGTGTTGTAGAAGTCAAAAAGGCAAAACCCTTGGTTACATAAGTATTAAGTAAGGATTTTCTGAACAGAACTCCAACTGTACAAGGGATAACACTAAAATCCACAAATGGGATAACATGAAGTTTAAAATCTTACCACAGCAAAGAAATCAACAAACAGATTAAAGAGACCACTTACAAAATGGTAAAAACTTTTGTCAGACCTCAGACTGAGAACTAATACCTAAAATGAGTATAAAGAATCCTTAAAAATTCAGACCTTCCCCAAATAAAAGACCCAACCAAATACTGGGTAAGAGAAATGAACAGATGCTTCTCAGAAGACGTACAACTTATTATTAAATACATTAAAAAGTTCAATATCTCTGACCATTAAAAAAAAAGCAATTCAAATAACACTGAGATTCTATCTCACTATAGAAAAAATGGCTATCATCAAGAAATCAAACAATAACATGCGGTGGCAACGCTGTAGGGAAAATCATTGTTGATGGAAATGTAAACTGTTACAACCACTGTGGAAATAAATAAGGAGATTCTTCAAAAAACTAAATTAGAAATTCCATTTGACCCAGAAATTCCCCTTACAGGTATCTTTCCTTGAGAGTTTTAAAAAATTACATTACAATGCTATATGCATAACTATGTCTATCTCAGCCCAATTCAGAATAGTTCAATCATGGAGGCAGACTATAAGGTATGTCCATACCAGAAAAAGAGGTTAAAAAATGTCGTGTTCATACATAATACTCTGCCACAAAGAAGGAGAAATTTGTGTCATTTGTAGGGAAATAGATGCACTTCTATTAGAGACAAAAGTATGTCCAAAGCAGCTAAAACTTCTCCTGCTATGCTTATTCCTACATTTTTGTTCTGTCATATAGTCTTTATAATCAGCTTTTTAAGGGATGGGATTGGTTTGCTTGGTTCTGTTTCTTTGTTTGTTTCTTTGGCAATCCTGGAAATTAAGGCCAGTTCCTCATACTAAGATAAGTCCCCAGCTCATTTGAATTTTTCATTTTCTTTTTATTTGCAGACTTCTGAAGTTACACAGGCTGGCTTCAAATTTGCAGTCCTCCTGCATCAACCTCCCAATTAGCTAGGATTAAAAGCATGTTTCACCACACCAGCCTCAGAATCAGTTTTTAAATCTGAAAACTTCTGACAGAATTTAGAAGGAATTGTATTTACTCTTATGTCAGCCTAGAGACAATAGATAGTTTCAGTATGTCATATAGTTTTAACAATGACGCTGTCTTTAAAATGTGTCAAATTTCATTCTAGGGAGCTGCACTTTGTTACGTATTGTGCTGTACAATGGAAGAACTATGAAACCACAAGTGAACCTTCTTACATTCTATTTGTTGTTCTATTAGGAATCAAGGCAGTGTATGCTTGCTGTCCAAGGTTTGTCTTTGTTTAAAAGTTTTAAACCACAAGGAAATGTGAAAAATCCATGGAAAATTGTCTCCTAACACAAGAAAAGAAAGGGAGGGGAGGAGAGGAGGAAAAATTTCTTGAAAATGAGCAAAGTCAAGATAAATTCGGCATATAGAAGGACCACAGCCAATATCATGTCACAATTTCCATGAGGATACCAAAGGCACTACTAATAAACTCATCATTTACATCATTTCTTCCATTAATTTCAGACTCTCATTAGAAGACTGGTAATGTCTGTCCCTAGATATTTGGTATTGCTGCCACCTCAGCCACTATCTACCCTTGAATAGATTTTCTATTAGCCTGAATATCCACACAGAAAGCCTAGATTAAAAGTCTGGAGTGAGTGCACAAGGAAAAGGGAACATAGGTCATGCCACTTCTGCAGCATCAATAGACTGAAAAGGTGAATAACCACAATTTTCAGGTTCCATGCAGAGAGGAAATCTCAGAAACTGCTGAGAAACAAGACTCACAAGTTGAAAAAGATGTGATTTTCTTATACAATGGAGTAATAATAAAGAAGGTTAAACTTGAGACATTTCTAGGTAAATGGATGCACTTTGAGAACATATCATTAAGTGAAATAAATTGGATGCATGTGTTTCAATATCAAATGCCTTCTCTGCTTTGAGAAACTAAAAGGGTAAGGACCAAAATGTATAATAGATATTGGGAAATAGGAAGAAAATGTTCACATGGAAAGGGGAACCAGGAAAGGTGAAAGGAGGAAGGAAGGAAGGAAGGAAGGAAGGAAGGAAGGAAGGAAGGAAGGAAGGAAGGAAGGAAGGAGAAAAATAGCAGAAAATGGAAACAAAGATTTTATAAATAAGGAGGGTGAGACGGGTTGAAGAGAGGGGAAGGGTTTTGGGGTAAAAAGAAGAAGCAAGACATATCATGTACAGGTACAAACTCCACGTGATGAATGTGATCATTCTGTATATCTAAAGTGTGCCAATATAATTAATAATGAAACAAGTTGAGAAATGTCTGAAAATTAAGAAACATATTTACAAAAACTTCATATCCAACTCAAATGTACAATCAGTTTTTCAATTTGTCCAAACATGACTTAAAACCTAAAGCCTAACTTTGGGTACTAATAGAATCAGTATCCAAATTTAAGGCTGAATATATTTGTTTTGACAGACTGAGTACAAAGAGATAATATATTTATAGACATAACCAATAGAAGTAAGAAGCAAGTTAGAAGTTAAAATATACTTCTTGTATAGCTTCATATAATGACTGCTAATGACTAAAAGAAATGCTAGTCAAATTATTGTTTATCAACAAGTTTGATCATTCATCCAGGAATTATCAGAGAGCTCAAGGATATTTCTAAATTTTGATGGGTTAGGTTAAAACTTAAAAATAAATGAAAATACAAAAAAAATATATTTTTTGAGATTTGCTTTATTTTAGGCACTATCAATTATCCAGAAAAAACACATAAGTATGTAGTATGCATACACAAACATATCTACACACACTCATAAATATACAAAACTGATTATTCCTGCTTCTTAACAGATTAAATATCCTTTAAAAAAACTTTCCAAGTTAATAACACCCTTCAATTGAAATTCAGCACAAAAAGCCTTTCCTTTATCCTATTTTGGAATAATTTTCATTCATTACCTGAAGAGCATTTAAACTATTGATACCAAATTGTTGCCTAAGGTTTCAGTCAGTTCTCTATTTTTCTGTTATTTTTTTCTGAAGAGTTGAGATAGGGAGGGAAAGAGAGATGGACAGAGAGTGGGAAAGATAGAGAGACAGAGAGAGAGACAAATTGTGTTGGTACATCAGTTAAAAGAAAATGTAAGTGTAGTATTTACTTATCTATCCTGTCTTATTAATCCAGACAGGACAGAAATTCTCCTGATACAGTTCATGTTTTAATGAATTTAAGTGCAAATATTTGATGCCACATTTCCCTTAAGAACTCTACATTTCAAATAGTCACAATATTTACATTATATATAAATAACATTGGTAACAATACAATTTTTTTCATTATTGAACAATTCAACATTTAAATGTACTTTTAACAATCTTTGAGAAGAATAATAAGACCAGGATTTTTATTTTTGTTTTGTTTTTCTTTCTTTCTTTTTTGAATTTCTTTTTCTCTAGGAAGAATATGAACATTACCCCAAGATCTAATATTTTTTAGAGAGTCAAAAAGAGATAAACAAATTTAGACTAATCATTCAAAAGGGAGATGTTACATAGATGAATTGAATTATGCAGTAAATTGTTCTTAAAAGTACTAAATGTTTATAATACTTATAAAACAATGAAAGAAATCCTCCTACTGAGGAAAGAGGAATGGAATCAATGCTGATAAATGACTGTTCTGAACAAAGCATCACACGTTGGAATTCTCATGAAACCATCTCAAGAGCTCGGCATAAGAAAGATGATCATTTGTTGTCATTTTATATATTAGTAAAGAATCTTGGTGAAGTTAGGTGCCTTCCTTAACATCACCTAACCAGAAAATAAAGTAGATTTTAAGCCCATGACTACTTGAGTCGAACAGCTATTATGGTTTGTGACTGATATCTCCCCAAAGCCTCAAGTGGTTATGGAAGGGGGTGTATTTTGGAGGCAGCTGAATCTAGAATTTGTGATTGGTTCATTGCTGGGATTGGCAATGTGAGTGCTACATCTTCTCTAGATCAGGTAACCTGCATACAACAAAAGGAAAGAAAAGGAGCTTGTTCCCTCTCTTTTGATCTTGTTTTGTATCTTCTGCCACCATGAATGGTTGCAACTCTCTTATATTACCCTGCCTTGGAGCCAGCTGATTATGAACAGAAACTTTCACAAACTGTGAGCTAAATAGATTTGCCCTTCCTTAATTTTGGGTGTTAGGTATTGTGTCTTAACAAGAAGAGAAAAGTAACCAAGACAGAGATTAGTACCAGAAAAACAGAGTCATTGGTGTGACCATCACTGATCATGTGATTCAAGAGCCTTTGGAAATTGCTTGTGGGCAGAATTTGGAAAGCTTTTGAGATGTTGCTTGAAAGAATAGCACTGGAATACCTTAAGCTGTTATGTATGGTGGATTCTGGTCAGAGCTCACCAGACCAGAAGGCTGATAGAAATGCTACAGGTAGAGACCAAGCTTAGGAGGTTTCCACTGGGAAGAAGGACTGCACTGACTGTTGAACACAAGATGATGTGTGTTATGGCTTGGCAAAAAAAAAAAATTGTCTGCATCTTGTTCATGTCCAGAGACCTTGCCTATGACTAAGATTAAGGGCAGCAGACCAATTAATGTGGGAGAAGAAATGTCAATGCCATCAAATGGAGAGTCGTTGGCATCACTACTGTTGACAGCTTTCAGCCAGGTTTATGTTGAGAATCAAAGAGAAAAGAGCCCAGTAGAATTATTTAAACTGTTGTGAGTTTGACCAGAAAGGAAGCTCCAGTAAAGCTGTGGACTGCAAAGATAGAGAAGAGGAGACCTTTATTGCTGAAAAGGAACAGGACAATAGAAAAATGGCCTGAGGGCATCACAGGAAGCAGCAAGACTCCACCTTTCCCAGTCTCAAAATTGCAAAAGCAAGACTTTGCTTTGAGAAAAAAAGCAGCAGAGCACCAGGTTCTAGAATGACAGAAGCCTAGAAAGTTTGTTACTCAGAATTGGATTCAGAATGCCCAGCCATCTAGGCACACAGCCAAGAGAGAGAGAAGCCTGCTACAGCTGCACCTGGCAGCAGATTTAGCATCATCCACATGGTGCTGGGTTTCAGTGCATGGAAGAGTTGTGGGATCAGGACACTTCTACCTAGATTTCAGAAGAAGGTCTGGGATGCCAGGCAGTGTGCCCCTCAAAGAGCAATGTATGAAGCTGTGAGGATGAAGCCAAAAGTGCAGTGGAGACCCCAGAATTTTGGAAAAACCAGAAATTTGGATCATCTAAGGAAACCTGCAAGATGGGACTAAGAGAGAAGCTGTGGGAGCTATAAACACCAGAAGTGCCATTGGATGGAGTTTCCCAGGATATTTGGAGCTCACAGTTTGCCATAGATTGCTTTGGATGGTGCACATGAAACTATAGAACTTAATGTTTGCTCTGCTGGATTTTGCACTTTCTCTAGTCCCAATCCTTGGTATGCCCCTGTTTATAACCTTTGGAATAGAAATCTCTTTCATGTTCCATTGAATGCTGAAGTTTTTTTTTTTAATGCTGAAGTTTTTAACTTTCATTTATACAGGGGCTTACAGTAAGAGTTTGCCTTACATCTCAGAGCACACTTGGGAATTGGACTCTTAAGCAATGCTGAAACTGTTTGGACCTTGGTAACTCTTATAAGTGAACTAAATGCCTTTTGCATAAATATATGTGCAAGAGCCTTTTGGGAGCTTTCAGGTCCTGACCTAGATCCCTGATCTTCCAAACGAGTGTACAGTGGAGATTAAATAGACAATTGTATGATTTCTTAGGGGATCCAGGAGGGTCAGAATCCTTTAGTTGAGCTTGCAACTCCAGGGCTAGGACTAAGTCTTCTCTGGATTAGCCCACTTTGTTAGGACCAAGGACAAAAGGTGAGAAAACAGAAAAGACAGGAAATGAGCAGGACCTTGGAAGTTGCTTCAAGGACTTTTCCAAGTGGTAAATTATGCCAATTTAAGAGAACCATTTTATCTCCAAGATAACATTCATGCATAGTAGGATTGAAACTATAGGAGTGAAATTCCTTTAAATGCTGTCTCCATTTACTTAATTAGTGGAGGAGCCAAGGTGTCTTCAGCTGTGAACTTAGATTGCCCTTTGAGGTATCTCTGGTCTCATTGATCACTACAGATCTCAGCCAGGATCAGTGATTCATAGAGGTTCACTTACTATAAATCAGCTCCCATTGCCAGGGAAGGGGCCAAGGCCTAGGACAGACTCACAAATAAACATAAAAAGCCAATTAGTAAAATTTAAATCCTGCTGAGAGCCACTTCATAGTAGTCTCCAACAGGGGTCCAGGGTTGAAATGTTATAGTGTGTGTCTGGATGTTCCCCAAAAGTCTCATGTTGTCCTGGGGAGCAGGATTTTCAGAGACAATTGAATTTAGAGTTTGTGATTGGTTCATTGTCTAGCGCTGGGATTGGTGGTTTGAGTGCTACACCTACTCTAGGGCAGATTGACTGCACACAATATAAGGGAGGAAAAGAGACTTGCTTCCCCCACACCCTTTTGATCATGTTAGTTTGCATTTTTCCACCTCCATGAATGATTGACCCTCTGCCATGCCACCCTGCCTTGGAGCTAGCTAATAATGGACTGAAACATCCACAAACCAGACGTTTTCTCCCTTAACTTTGAGAGTTGAGTATTTTGTTTCAACAATGAGAGAAAAGTGACTGAGACACAGGCAAACTCAGGGTCTTTACAATATATATGCCTTCATGAAGTTGGATGAAAAGAAACAACCTGGAAATGTGTTCTTTGTTCTTTTGATTTCCACCAAATAAATATTTTGATAATTATAAACAGCTATTAACCAACTACTACCTTCACAGGTGTCCCTTTACACATGGTTTGCTACTCTATCACAATAATCACTAACTGTACTGAACAATGATTATGTTGTCAAAGTTTTCTCTTCCGTTGCTATTATAGAAAAATGCAAACTTTGTGGCTTATAAAGATGAGATGTTTATTGTGATTCATGTTTCCAGAGGCTAGAAAGTCCAAGAGCATGGGACTGGCATCTGCTCAGCTTTTAGTGAGTGTCTCATGCTTTTTCTACTCATTGTGGAAAGTAGAAGAGCAAGTAAGGATGTACAAAAGAGACAAACCACAAGGAGCAGCTTTACTTTCTGATGACCTGCTCTCTTGGTATCTAACTCAATCTTACAAGACCATGAATCCACTAAAATTACAGAGTACTGATCCATGCATGAGGGCTCCACCCCCATGACCCAGATGCTTCCACTGGTCCCACCTCCCAACACAATGTGAGTTTTCTCCTGAGAACAAAGCATAGTCACCTCATAGTAGACAACCACACTTAATTTTATTGAGCTATTATTATGCTGTTAAGCACTATGCAAAATCTGAAGGCTTATATTATCCTAGGACTACTAAATATACTCTATGATGAGCCTAAATACATTGAGAAACTTACCTATGATTACCAAAGTGGCAAAAGGACTAACACAAGAATCCAAATCATTCTGCCTCCAGAGATAGAATTATTATTCTGTAGTTTTCTTGTGTCCTTTGTATATGTAGTACTTACATAGTGAAGGCAGCATTTGAGATAATTTTTAGGTCGTGTCATTTTTGCTTTGCTTAATTAGTATGAATATTAGTCTTCCCATCTGTCAGTTTATCTTTCAGTCTCTGAGCCAAATTTCAAGAGAGATTTTAAATTTCTCTTGATAAATTTAAGATCAGAAATTGTTTAACCCTGTATAGATGATTTCATTTTTACAGAGCTAAGAAAAAGTATAAATAAACTTGAAAACTGGACCGTTAGAGATTTTTCAAATATATATTGTGAATATATATATATATATATATATATATATATATATATATTTACGATAGCAATTAAAAAATGGACCCTTTACATTTTACATGAAGATTATTGGCATAAGTATTTTGCATTTGTTTAAATTGTGTACATTATAACATAAATATAAAGAGTGACGGAAAGAAACTAATTTGCATTTTATAAATGTAATTAGCATTAATAGACTATGCACACTTTGATAATCTAGATAACATTGTTGCATTAATTCTCTTCCCTGGGTAGATTTAAGTGATTCAGAATGTATTCCTTTCAAATTAGACTGTTCTAACAAGGGATAATTCAGTATGATGTACGTTTAGAACTCAGTATAATAGAGCTTCTGGAGCTTTAACAAAGTAAATTTTTTACTTTTGTTTCCTGTATATCAAGGTTTCAAAGATATCTTTAAAATTGGTACTACAATACTTGTTTACTCCTCCTTAGAAATTTGTTCTGAATAAAGTGAAGTTTTTAGCACACCAAAACACAGCCTGTACCCAAAAGATGACTAAGTAATTGTGTTTCAAATAGATTTTATGCTGTTATGTAAGAAAATAATTGAAAGAATTTTTTAAATAACAGCAATATCTAATTCAGTGTAAAAATAAAATTTTAAAATTGACAATAATTCTTGCAAATCAACAAACCTGTGCATCACTTTTTATTTTATTGTATTTCTTTGTTTGCTTGTTATACTTTAACTTTCTGTATAGTTTGGGGGTTAAGAGTGTGCAGACTTTAACATATTATGATATTTTTATTTATGTTTTTCTAAGGAACATGGTACCCATATCATAAAAGCTAGTAAAACTTCAGATACTGAAGTTTAAGAGCATGTTCACTTATATTTTTTAAACATTTTTCTTAGTTACAGTGAACTTTTATTGAGTTTGTACAGTTCTTAGGATGATTAGTATATTCTAGTCATAAGTGATAGTCCTTTTTATTATTAAGTTTTAAAAATAAATATATGGAACACATGAAATGGCAAATTCTTCTTCTGTATATCCTTTAAGACATTTATCTGAGCGTCCTCTGCATTTCCTTTGAGGATGATTCCCCAAAATAAATTACTTAAGGCCTTAATTGTGTTTGTATTTTTCTTCTGACATTTAATACTTTTGCGAATGTATGGGAAATCTACATCATGTGATGAACAGCATTCTCTCGTCTTATCAAGGAGCACTTTCGTGTTTTTATATTGATACTCAGACAATGACTGAATCTCCCAACTGTTTATGTGTTCTTCCTCAGAGGCAGAAGCAGAGGCCGGGATTGTGACTTCTCCACACCGGGAAAGGCATTTCGGGTCTTTTGAACTAACTGGTTAGGCTCCAGGGCTTCAGTCTTTCGAAGGGCCTGGGGAACCAACTCTGCCGAAGGGGTTTCTTCCTCAAACTGGAATGAGCTCCGGTCAGAATTGCAACACAGTTTTACTATTTTTTCCAATAGATTGCTACCACACAGCTTCCTGGCTCTGAAAATCTCTTGATTCAACTCATGGGAGAAGCGAACCAACAGGAGCTCAAGCCAAAGCAGACTTAAACTGAGGAGCGTCTTCTAGCTTGTGCTAAAAATTTAAATTTTCCAATTCATCAAAATATAAATGTTTTTCTATATTCTAACCCATGGGATTATATCTTCCCTTTTGATTTTTTTGTTTTGTGTAATATTTTCTAGGATAGGAACAAAAAATATTTCCTATAATTTATCATCAAACTTCCAATGTAGAGAAAGTCTAATTCAGCAAATGAGCACAAACAATTATCTAGGGAAACTGATACCACCTTTTACACTGAAAGAAATATAATGAATAATATGATTGTGTACATACATATGCTTTTTTCATGTAAATTTTCAAGGAATTCTATGTAAGATGATATTAGCAAAATTAAATCTATGCTTTCCCACTGCTTGTTCACCATCCTTACTGTCCTCTTTCTTACCTATTTTCCAATTAAGCTCCACAATGCTACAAAAATTAGTACATATTTATGACAACTTTCATGAACAGTGCTATAATTGATTTTTATTAGTCTGTTTGGGTTAACATACTTTCAAAATCTGGGTGATTGAAACAACAACAGAATCTTCCTTTCTCAGAGGATAGGACAGAGATTTAAGATCCAGGTACCAACAGGATTGGATTCTTCTGAGCAGACCTTTTAAAAACCAGCAGGAAGATCACAGCTTGGGCAATTTAATAATTTAATGAGTCATCAAGCATATGCTTCAAACACAAAACAGAAAAAAGAAAAGGACTCAATATGTAGGTCAATGCAAAGACCCTGAGTTCTATCCCCAGTATAACAAACCTACCCTGTGGCTTACATGATCTCTCTTTTTTAGACAATATATTATAGATTAAGCTTTATTTGTTAGTCTACTTTAGAAGAAAGACAAGTAGTTGATTCATAGTTTCCCTTCATTTAACATCTATAACAATAAAAAATTTGTCTTTGTTTCATATAAGGCACTGAGATTTAGGGAATCATTTTTTTTTTTTTGCAGCATACAGTTTATTCTGATTAACACAGATGTATATATAATCACTGATATGCTATTAAGTCATGCAGGGTTCTAAATATACTAAGACTAAAAACAGAATACATAGTCCCTCATTTGGTTTGCATTGGCCTTGAAAATGAGAAATTTAATTTCTTTATGGATTAATTAAATGCACTATTAAATTTTGTAAATTATGTGTTTCATTTTAAATCCAAGAACCTTACATATCTAGTCTCATTCTCCAAGACACATAGTACAACTTATAGTCTTTACTGGTAATTTCATGGTTAAAAATAAATTAAGAAAAAGAAATTGAGTATTAGTATGTCAATCGTTCTTTTAATTAATGTCTGATCATGAAAAATGTAATCATTATGTACTATAAGTATGTACTAAATGTAAAATTTTTTAAAATCATATGTTTAAACCACTACTGAACATCATAACTATTTGTATAATTGGCCTTTCAACTCTATGAAGTATAATTAATTAATCCAAATTATGGTATATATTCTAAGTGAAATATGTTTATTCATTAATTAAAAGAATATTTATAAAGACTTTATAATGACATAATAAATGTGATGGCTTGCCCAGCATACTGGAGGTCCTGGGTTCACCCAGCACTGTGCACACACACACACACACACACACACACAGCTAATGTAGAGAAAGGCACAATAAAATGTATATAAGGAATAATAGCAAATCAATATGCACAGATATTCTTATAATACAGAAAATTTAGGAAATCTAGGAAACATTCGTCATTACTTTCAATATCTTCATATGCTAGAATAATGACTTCTTACACTTTTCTTGAATCCCAGCACTTGGGAGACTGAGGCAGGAGGACCTCCATCAGTTTGAGGCCACCTGGGCTACATAATGAGTTCAAGGCCAGTCTGAACTACGTATCAAGACCCTATCTCAAAAAAAAAAGCAAATAATAACAAATCATTTCAAGACATAAATACTCCAGGTTTGAAAACCGCCTATAAGATTTTCATAACACTGTACAAAATATTCTTCTGTATGTACTGAGCAAGAGAAAAGAGAGAGGTAAAAATGATTTAAGAAAGTGGTGAGAGCTTACGTGGTATTTGATAATAAGCTTGATTAAATTTTATTATTAATCATATTTCACAAGTAAAAAGAAACTTGAGTTAATAGTCATACATGCATAATATTCAGATATATGTTCTTAAAAAATATGAATTACTGTTTCCATTAAAAATATCCCTGAGATTAAGGAATCCATTTTTAAGCACACATTGATTAACTTTCCCTATAAATGTTAAGGTGACTGACATTGCTCTATGCTCTTTTTCTTTTCTCCTGTAAATTACATTACATTGTACTTCACTGAGATTTTAAATATTTACACACAGTTATACAATCAAAAATTTTTGAATTGTTTTTAAAATCCTTCTAATAATTCACATCTTAATTCAAATTCCCCCTTTGCCTTAAACCCAATTTCCCAGGAAGGCTCATATTATCATACTACTCTCTGCTTTTCAGAGGTGGATAAAATTGGCTACTTAATTTTTCTCTAGTTGCTTCATTTGTGTTCATTTAGATTTATGATTATTTTATAAAGCTACTGAAACAATTACTTTTGTTTTCTTGGCATTTTCTAAGGCAATATAAGACATACAGCAGATGCTCAGCTCTGTCATATGTGTAATTTTGGGAAATACGTGTCAGTGTCCAGTAAAATATTTATCCCTTTCTCGTTCCTGTGTAAGACACAAATGAAAAGTAATGCTTATCTTGAGCACCTTGACATTTACAGAAGTAAGTTAAAAACCGGGCATGGTGGCTCATGCTTGTCATTCTGGAACCCTTGGGAGGCTGACACAGGAGGACTGTGAGTGGGGGGCATCCTGGACTGCAGAGCTAGTGCAAGGCTCACCTGCACTACACAACAAGACCTTGTCCTGAAACAAAAGTAAACAACAACAAAAAGTCACTCAGCAATAATGTTGTCCTATTCAAGGCACATAAAAACCACAGCTTCGTGCAGTCAATTCCTGCCCTATACAATAGTATAGAGCCATAAAACTGACTCTGAGCTGAAACTGTTCAATGCAATCTTGATTATATCAGTAGGGAAAATTGTGATTGTTCAATGACTACATGTTTGACCAAAATATTAACAAACCTTATCATTGTTTATAGCTTGTGAGGAAATGAAAATGTACCAAAACTAAAAGTGCTGTATGTCTTTGAAAAAATTATGAAGAGTAATTAAAGAGACTGCCTCTGCTTACGTTGTGGCATTAGCAATATACAACCAAGGATGGGCTTTAGTTGGTCTTAACATTTCTTTAGATTTGATCATTATAATTCCTAAAAAATAATCTCACTCTTTTTCTATACTTTTGAAAGATATACATATTGTTTTTCTTTTAATAATTTTCAGGAATTTATTCTACATTGCTTCTCTCACAATTTGAAACTAATAGCACCATAAATGTATATCTTTGGTGTTTTAAACATGCTTGGCTATTCAAAACAGTAATATATATATAGGTACACTCTATATTTTCCAAATAAATCCATCATCCTTTTGTTTGTTTGTCTGTCTGGTTGGTTGGTTTGTTGGATTTTTGTTTGTTTGTTTGGGGTTTGGTTCATTTGGTTTGGTTTGGTTTGATGCAGTCTCAATTCGTTGTTCAGTCTAGATTTGAACTCACTCTGTCCCAGACTGTCCTTAAACTCAAAGCGATCTTCCTGCCTCATTTTCATGAGTATTGGGATTACAGGTCTTCATCACCGCATTCAATTTAAATCTTGCAATGTTTAAATATACTTGAAACATGATTCAAATAAGATTATGCAATCTTACTTAAAGGGGTAAAAATGTAGATATGAAAAACGCACATGCTATATACTGCCACATATTATTAGTTTTCTCTTTCTCTCTGACAGAACAATAACATTCTCTGTGCTCTTTTTTTCACTGCTCATTTTATTTGAGGAACACATCTGCCTTTGTCTTGATTTATATTTGTGTTTTAACGCTCCTAATTTGATTTATATTTTTCCTTCAATAATCTGACCTAAATTGTATTACTTTGTGTAGGGAGCAGCATGATAGCTTCATGGCTGCCACTCCATCTCTCCCTCCTGTGGGCGTCCAGTGCATCGGCCTACATTTCCCAGGATCCTCTCGCCCCACCCAGGAAATGACAGTGACCCATCTGTAACTTCCCGCCCCCGCTTCTTTATAAGCCAGGAACATTGTTCAATAAACGAGGTTTGATTGGGAAACTTCAACTTGCCTCCGTCTCTCTCTCTTCAGCCTGCCCCCGCCCCATTTTCCTTCCTCTAGGGGAAAACTCACGCATTGGTCCTCAGGCTGGATCAAGTGGCGCCCAACGTGGAGCCCCAATACGAGGAGGTCAACAAGGGATCGTTCACAGAGGAAAAGCCGTGGCCACGGTAGCTGGGGGGACTTCATCCCTGTGATCTGTACAGACGACTGCCTGATGTCTTGTCCGAATCATGGTAAGTGAAAGTAATCAGCTCGGGTCAAGCATTAAGTGAACACGAATTGTTCATTGCCGGCCTTAGTAAGGCCCTCAAAGCGAGAGAGATAACGGTTAAAACAAAAGATGTATTAAACTTGCCCCTGGTTCCCTCCAGAGGGCTCCGTTGATACTAAAAGATGGGAAACATTAGGAAATGCTTTAAAATACTACTATAGAGTTTTTTGGTCCCAAAGGGGACAGGAGAAAAGTCCCGATGACCTCTTTTGCATGTTGGACCTTAATTTCTGAGCTGCTAACCCAACATCATGCAGATCCCCAAATTAACAAAATGCTTACTCAAGGTGAGGCTGCACTATGCTCCTCCCGCAATCCTACCCCAAAGCTGCCCTCAGACACATCCAGTGTGCCCTGTCATCCCGGCTCTGTAATTCTTGATAGTAAAAAGCCGCTTCAAAATGGCGACTTGCCGCCACTTCCTTTGTCTGGGACACACTAGGACATTCAAAATGGCGCCACCCTGTTTGATATTCAAAATGGCGCCGCCCTATTTGACACTCAAAATGGCGCTGCCGGCCCCGCAGGTCGTTAAGACCCATACGTCATTCACAGTAACTACTTTAAAGGAATTAAAAACAGCAGTCACTCAATACGGCCCCACAGCTACTTTCACCCTTGCTGTTCTAGATTCCATGACTCAAAGTTAAATTATCCCAAATAAATAAAAGGACTTAGCCAAAGTCACTCTTTCTGGGGACAATTATTTTTTTTAAAAATCTAAATTTTGGACCAATGTAAAGCCATAGCTAAAAATAATGCCGCTCAATAAAACCCCTAGGCCCTCCCCATGCTAGCAAAAACTGGCGACTTTAGTACAAAAAAAAAAAAGCCCAAATGCACTATGATCCTGGCCTTTTTACACAAATTAATACAGCTGCCTGTAGGGCTTAAAAAAGGCTCCCTTCTGGTGGAGAGATTGTCTCTTCTCTTACTAAAATTAAACAAAAACCAGAAAAACCCTTCTGTGATTTTGTTGATCGCCTCTTACAGGCAGTTCAGTGCTTTTTCGGCTCCCCTGAGAGTAATTCTGCCTTAATCAAACAATTGGCTTATAAAAATACAACATCTGCCTGCCAGGCTGCAATCGGGCCACACAGGGAGAGGGAGGACCTCTCGGGCTGCATCCGCCTGTGCGCTGATATGGGCCCGGTCTACCATTGGGGCCTAGCTATGGCTGCAGTTGTAAAGGAGGTTCTTCTCCCACACAAACAAGGAAGAAAAACTAATAATGGCAAATATTTTAAATGCGCGTTCTCCCTCAGGGAATGGCCAACTCCCCTACATTGTGCCAGGCTTTTGTGGCTGCTGCTATACAACCTTAGAGACCATTGGCCAAATATCTATATTCTTCATTATATGGATAATATCCTCTTGACAGGAAAACATAAAGATCAAACCTTACAATGTTACACATATAGTGACTTCATCTTTGCCACCCTTCAAACTAAAAAAA
>PVLA01007613.1:0-102193 GCA_004027455.1 Hydrochoerus hydrochaeris | reverse complement strand
AGGATCAGGTGTTTTTTCTTCTTTCAACTGTCAATGGAATTGATCATACAATTTGAGTTTTAAATACTGAACAAGTCTTATAGACTCTAGGAAAATTCCATGTTGTCCTGGCATATGATCCTTTTTACATATTTTGTGAACTCAATTTGCTAATATTTGGAAGTTTTTTGTATCTATGTTTATGAGTGATATTAATCTATAGTTTTCTTGTGTGTCTTTCACTGGTTTTGGTTTCAGGACAGTGTTGGCCTCATAGAATGCACAAGAAAATATTTCACTTTGATCTACTTTATGGGAGGGATTTTTGAAAATTAGTATGGTTTCTTTATAAATGTTTGGTGGAATTCACCGGTGAACCTATGTGGACCCAGTACTTTCATTTTGGAAGGCTCTCCATGAGTCATTTAATTTCCTTTATAAATTTAGGTCTATTCAGTTTGTCTACTCCTTCTTGGGTGAGTCTTGGTAGATTTTATCTTTTAGGAAATTGGTCCGATTCTTCCAGATTACCAATTTTGTGAGTACAGAGTTGTTACTATTATTTCTGTAATGTCTTTTTGTTTGTTTTGTTTTGTTTTCTTCTGGTGCCGGGGATCGAACTCAAGACCTTGCATTTGTTAAGCAGGCACTTATGCCACTGAGCTAAAATCCCCAACCCTTGGAATGTCTTTTAAATGTCCCCTATAGTGTGCCATTGTGTTTTAACTATATTTGTTATATTCTCTTTGAAGAGTTTACATGTTATTATTCATCATCAGATATAGTTATTTTACCAAAAACTAAACAGGGAAAAACTGCTAATATACTTACATGAAGAAACAAAATAAATAAAAAGGAAATAATACCATGGCTGTTATGGATTAAAAATTGGTGGTCAACTTAACACCAGCTGAATTAAATCAGCATGGTGCTGAGCGTAGATGTTCCTCCTGAGGAAAGAGACGAGAACAGTGGGGTGCTGTAGGCTTCTCTAAGTGCTGCTGTTTGAGCCATTGGTTCTCCTGGACGAGCTCGTCATGACCAGCTTCCCCAATATGAGTCTGACCATTATCCCCAGAGGAGCTCAGGACCTTGTTGGTGAGAGCGGCTGTGGTTCACTTTGGGGCAGCTCTGGACCTTACATTGAGCATCACTTCCTGGCTCCGGAGGGGAAGACGTGTGCCGTTTAATCTCCAAGAGAAACTCGTCATGCTGGCTTTCTGGCATGTACTCGACTGTTCTTATTGTCAGAGGAGCTCAGGCCTCCGTGTCACTGAGTATGGCTGTGGTGCTTTTCAGGGCAGCCCTGGTCCTTATTTTGAGCATGACTTCTCGGCTCCAGTATAGAACCCACAACCTACACTCACAGCTCCTTCACCCCGCTGGCACAGACTTTCTAGCTTCCACCGCTGACCTTTGGGCCCTCTCAGCATGAATCTGTAAAACAGACTGGCGTGAGTCCTTCTTGTGGGCTCTAGACCTCCAGCTGAACTTGTGGGAGCTACTGTCATGGGCTCTAGGTTTTCTTCTGGACTCCTGCAGGACATCACTGTGGGATCCAGGCCCTTGGCTGGATATTCTGTTTTTAGTGTTGTGGACAGAGTTCCTGCACTTTCTGTGTTAACTCCGGGTGACCATCACAAAATGGTATTATAAATTCTGTGTCCTGATTCTAACTGTTCTCTGTACACCCCGACTACAGCAATGACTAATGTCTGGATGTCTCCCCAAAGCCTCCTGTGCTCCAGTGTGGGGCTTCTGAATGGTGACTGGCTCATGGTGCTGGTGTAGCTGGTCAGAAGATGTGGGTCTCTGTGGATGTGATCTGGTAGGGTGTCTCTATTTTCTGGATTCCTTTCTTAACTCTACTTCCTGGCTGCAGGAGGCATTTCCTCAGCCAGACCCTCCCACAAGGCTGTCCTGCACTGGGGCTGGCTGGCTGCAGACTGAAGATTCTTAGAGAACAGGGGTCACAGTGAACCTCTTCTTTACGTTGTGGGAGTTGGCTTGTTTGTTCCAGCACCAAAGTGAGTGTGACAAATAAATATCAACACCAAAAGGTCCACTGCCTACACTGTGGTTAAAATTACTTGTCTCTCATCAGCAACTTATAGTCACATTTAAGATGACCAATTTCTTCAGAAAATCAAGAAATTAGTCCATGAATTGGATCCAGAAAATGTCAGTTAAAATTGATACTGAAATGGACACAGTTTATGTTGTCAAGTGACTCCACCACACAGTAACCAGTTACATGTCACACATGAAAATCTAATCATTATGATCATCCAATCATAAAACTTTTATATGAATTGGAAGCTAGAGAGTAATAAGGAACGACTTGATGCAGATGTAAAATTCCCTGACTGAGAAGAGATAAATAAATATTAATTATTTTCAGAATAAAATTTTTAAAAATCTGATATGGTTATCTGATCAATATAACTCTAGTGGCCTATAAAAAATTAAATCCTTTTCCTATAAGAACACAGATCTGAAAGTTATTTTATATTTTTAATGTTAGGAGAATGATGCTGATGAGCATGAAAGCAGAGTGCCATCCAGGAGAGTTTGATGACTTGAGTTTTGCTCTTGCACTTTGGACAACATTAATTTAGAAGAGTTATATGAAGTGAATGAGGCTGTTTTTTAAAAAAATAACTTTCCTTCTATAGAAGTAAAAGCAGATTTGCTAAGCCCTCATAGCCCCTCATTCACAATTAATTTTATTAAACATGCAGACCAGACACTCACAGAGCTCCTGATGTAGAAAATTTCAAGGAGGGCAAAGTCCTTGTTTACTCACTTAAGTAACAGTAGCACTTGAAATAGGGCCTGGCTCAACATTGTCTTTCAATGTACGTTTTGCATACATGAATAATTTATTGTATTTAGTATTCATAAAATTACATAAAGTATTATTATTCCCAGTTTACATAGGAAGAAATAGAGGCCAAAAAATGTGATCCTCATGCCAAGAAAATTAAGCCAGCCATCTCCAGATCTGGGACGTAAGCCTAAGTCTGTGTCTGCCAATGGAAAATGTCATCCTTTGCCTATTTTTCAAACTTGCCTACCTTCCCACCCAGTTCCACAAAAGAGATCTACACAGATAACCGCAAGCGCATATACTGCATATGGCATTTCAGACAAGGATTCTCAACTCGTCATTCAATGTATTTTTGTTAAATGCCAAATTCAAACTTATTTCCATTTACTTTCCTATATATTATAGTTCTCCAAGTTCTTTCACAAATAAACTAGCAGGAAATTTGTAGATTTTCAATTCAGTAGTTGCATTAAAAATTCAAATTGCCACATGAATGTGAATTCCAACTGATGAGCATAAAATAATTTGCTAAAATGCACTCATAATCTGTTTTTACAAGACAAAATCTCTTCCTGGGTTTGCTTTCACATCATTGAGGATGACACTGTGTCAGTTTGTCCCTGAAAAACACACTATTTACAACCCTTGTGATTCACTTACAAAATGCATCATTAAATTGACATGTAACAGCCTGGTGTGAGCCTCCTTTTAACAAATTTTAAAGTCTTTGTGCAAATATCATCATAGCATTTCCCTGCTGTGTACTCCTTTTTTGAAAGAAAATGCTCTTTGGGTTCTCAGCAAGACTAACAAATTTTTCAGCATGGAAATTCATTTATTTTTTTCTAGGAAGACAGGAGATCTTTATAAATTCCAACACATTCTCTTTAAGCAAGCTTTCATTTAGACACCAAAAGATTTTCATGCAATTGCAGCACAAATATTTTGACTTCAATTCGAAACATGCCAATTTATGTGCCTTTGACCTCTGTACTTTGATTTCTCCAAGCAGAAGGAGAATACACTCTCCTTTTCTCAGCAGTCTCCTGGATGAGTGGAAGTAGCATCTGTGAAAGAACTCTGGAACTTTTTAGGCTTGATGGACACATTAGACCAACACTCTCCAACTAAACTGTACAGGAGAATAAGTTATCTTGGTCTCAGATACAAAAGACATAATGTCCAAAATAGATGGAATTCATGTCTCCAATTCACTCCAATCCATTCTTTTCTTATGTTTTCCTTCTCTTGTAATGGAAACACTTAGCAAGTTACTGAAGTCATGGCCTGTGATAATCTGAGAACTCCCGCCTCTATTTCACACTAGAATAACCATTTCATGCTAGACGCAAGTCTCTACCCCCTGTCTATGGTACACTGGTCCCTGTTGCTCTTTGGAACAAGATCAAAATCCCCACTCCATTTTGCAAGGTCTTTCCATCTGGGTCCTCATTAGCCCTGTTTTGCGCCCCAGGATCCAGCCACACTGGACTTGGTAACACTGGGAAAGTGCTCTGCTCCCTGTCACCCCGATGGCTTCTCAAATGCCATGACACACATGTCACCTGGAAGGTCTGAAGGGCTAACACAGTCCCTCTTAAGCTGAGGAACAGTCAGCACATGAGAAATCACTGGGATTTTTCTTTTAATTACTCTAAAAATTGTAGAGACCCAGTTCAATTGCCATAGATAGTTGAGAATTGAGTCTCAACTGAATTTGGCATAGAGAGGGGAGAGTCAAACTTTGATAAACACTCAAGACTAATTTAAAGTCTATACACATGAATATCACAATTAAGAAATATAAAAGGAAGACATTTACAGATGTAACATTGCTTAAACCAAAAGATTTTACATATAATATAATATAAATTCTATATTATAAAAATAAAGGAAAATTCAGATCATAAACAACAATCACAGTCATTATCAGAAGTAAAATATTCTGTATGTGTAATATTTACTGGTCTTATTTTTAATGTTTAAAGCATAAAAATAATGACAAAGACCAGATAATATTAATTAAGCATTTATGAGTACCAAAATCTCTACTGAACATTCTGCATTGCTTACTTAGTTTAATTCTTGAAATAGTCCTATAAATAAGTTTCATATGTCTTCAGTTTTACAGATAATACACTGATGTATCTATGTTGCTCAAAGTTGATTAATAAAAAATACAAATTCTAGTTGAGTTATAATTTAAAATAAATGAAAAATTATACACACATACAGAAACTTCCTTTTTGATATTAGGTCTTATAAAGTGTCATTTTGTTCATATGAGTTGATAAGTAATCATTTTAGGAATTAGTCCTTAAAATATATATGTTCACATTTAAAAGATGTTTCTTTAAGATAAAATATTTTATAATTATGACAGGCATGATGATCTTTTTATTAAAATAATTTACATGGTGACTGTGGTGGCTGACATCTGTGATCCCAGCACTCAGGAGGATGAGGCGGGAGGATCTCTGTGAATCTGAGGCCAGCCTGGGGTATACAGCATGCTGGGGGCAGCGTGAACTACGTAGTGAAACTGTGTCTCAAAAAACAAAACAAAATTAATAATAATTCACACTAAACAGTAATGCTAAGTAATATTTCTTACATGATTATCTACCAAACTATTGATACAGTATATAAGCTGTACATTTTGAGATGTGTTTGTATAAATTTCTCAAAAATATCAGATTTATTTCTATTTTATAAAATCATATTTAGAGGCCAGGGGTTTAGCTCAGCCTAGAAAGCACAAGGTCGTGAGTTCGATCCCTGGTACAAAAACAAACAAACAAACAAAAAATACATTTAGATAAGAGAGTTATACAAGTTTAATACAGGAGCTTGCTTATAAGAAGAATCCACTTGGAATTTAGATTTATGAATGTGATTCTGGCTCCTTAATGTAGAAACAATGGTCATTCTCTATAAGCAAATATTTGAATTGTTTATAATTTATTTCATTTTCTAAATCATTTAAGGCCAATACATTAACTTTATCCAATTTTCTAATCCCCAATGAGTGAATAATAAAAAGACTCCAGTGAGAATCAAAGTAAACCGCATCATCAATTTAAGTTGTGTACAAATACATATTAGGAAACAATCCTCAGATTTTCTACATAAATTCCTTACATGACTGGGAACTGCCTACATTGAAATAGTTCTAAAATTCATGAAAACTGTATACTTCTATAGTTTCTAATGTTAAGCAACTAAGAAAAATGAAGTCAGTCAATGTATCATATGATAATAACATATGATGTCAATTCTAACCCTTCACACAGAACATTTCATGTGACAAATTAGTCATAAAAGTCAGATTTTGATTCTCCTTATTTTTAATAACAATCATGATAGTGTTTTTCTATTTCTCTTGCATTCCTTTTGCAACATGTATCTGGAAAAGAAAATAGAAGCTACAAGCAATTACTAAGCTCCCCACCTAAGAACTATATTTAGCATCTCTAAAGATAACATCATGCAATTCTAGGAAACAGCAAAATTAGAACATGTCCTACAAAAGCAAATACACATTTTATACAAAATCTAAGTGCATGTTACATGAATATTTTAGTAAATGAGTAATATAAATTTACTTCAAAATATTTTGCTTGATTCCACTACTCATACATAAAATTAACATCATTACTATGCAGAGAAATAATACTGTCCACTCTCTGTAGCTACTCAGGTAACTAAAAAGTATTCTAAAAATCCCTGTGCAGCCAGAAATCTTTGGAATAGAAGCGCTGGGTGAGAACAGCACACACAGAAAACATTGTGTAGGATAAACGCTTTAATATCAGACTGATGAACTTTCACAACAGTAGAACTTTATTTTTATGTCACCTACATCCTTATGTGTAAGTGAAATAAATCTCTGAAAACAACTTTCTTAAAATTCATTATTTTAATATGATGGTGTTTGTACCTATCTATATAGGTAAGTTAGCTTAGCACTGAAAATGCAGTCTACAAGGTCTCCTGAATTCTTGGAGATTTCTAGCAGGGTGTCATGCACTAGATGAAATGTTAAGAATGTGTATTTCTAGAGTGTTTGTTTCAAACATATTTCTCATTTAGAGAAATACAAAGGTGGGTGTGTCATGCCTGTGTACAGGTCAGTCACAGAACACATGCTTAGCATGTGTGAGGCTTCTGGTTAAATAATCAGCAACAAACAAATGAAAATCAAGAGGATGCAAAAACTGTAAAAGAGTAGGAAAGAAAAGCAGCCAGCATCTCCCTAGATCTGTGCCATATTGGACTTAGGGTGCTGGGAAACTAAGCAACCCGCTTGCCTCCCTGGTAAGCAATCCTGAATCTACCTGCATGAGGCCTGAAAATCAACCCCCTCCATTAGCAAATGGGAGCCATAGATCTGAGCATCTCTTGGGAGGTTGACCATATGCAATATAGCAAACAGGAGGGATTTCCTTCTACCATCTCTTTGAAGGCAAATATTGTTATCACTGTTTTGTTTTGTTCTGATTAATTGTAATACTCTATACAATAATCTGTTTTGATAAGTTCTATAATGTTCTGTATTTGTTTTGATTTTGCTATACTTGATTGAAAGAACAACTACTGTGAAGATAACAAGATATACTATGGTACCAATTACTGTTATCCTGGTAACCTGTTGTGAAGTTCTGTACCAATTTCACTGCACAATCTCAATTGGCTTTGTTCTGTCTTGTTCTGTTGTATTTCACTACCTTCAAAATAATAAAAAAAATTTTAAAAGATATGTGCTTGTATAAATAAATAGCAATAAATTTATATGGCTAAAAAAAGAGTATGAAAAAGCTTTCCCTTTCAGTCACTGTTTTTGTATAGAATTAGATTCAATTATGGAAGATCATTAATTAAAGGGCTAATTGTCTTCAATTTATTTTTTTTTCCTTTTCCTTTCTTTTTATTGAGAAATTTGGTTGTTATACTGTTTTTTCTCTTGGTGTAATATAAACTCAAGGAAAGTAACACAACTAGCTCTTGGGATACTGTTACAAACGAAATCACCAACTGTCCATCTGCATATTACATATACAAGGAAAACTCATAAAACCAATATTTAAGAGACAGAAGGAAAATTTAGCCAAGTAGAGTGATATTGTAACACTCAAAAATTTTAAAAATATTACTGATTATCAAAAATATTTAAGAAAGCAAAGTAACTCCAATGTATTCAGCCTGAGAGATCTGGACATGTTTAGCCCCACTGACTTTTAACCTAGCAAGAAGGCAGCCTTTATGGACCCTTTTGGAGCACTCAACAAACATCTCTGACAAACTTTACAGTATCTTCCATTTGCAGGTCAGAACCCCCAGGAAAGGGACATCAGCCCAGGCTGACTCTGCTCTGATGCCCAACCCAGGGGTGCCCCGGAGGCCTCCTCCTGAGACTGCAGAGCTGGACCTCTCCTCCTAGAAGACCTACCAGGAAGATCCCCCACCTGGGGTGGGGGTGGGGTGTTACTCCCTGCTTCCCTTTCCCTTAACCCTTTGATGCTCTTCCCCCTCTCCTCTCCAGGCCTATCATCCCAGCCCTCCCACCACAAAGTTTCATCCCTTTTTTTCCCATCTAAACCTTCATTTTGCCTTGAGAATTTTCTTCCTTCCCAGTGCCATTAGAAAGGCAGCTTTCCTGGATCTCCAGAGACTGTGGCTGGAGCATGAATGATGTTTCTGCTAATGCTCCAGAGTGTTACAGGCTTAGCAACACAAGCAGCCTGCCCGGAGGAGAAGTGTAAACCCCTGTGCTCTGTCATCTGTTTACCTGCCAACCTAGCGGGGGGCTGCTGAGTGGAAAGTGAGAGATGCAGGAGAGTCACAAGTCAGTAAATGAAAAACTGGAATCCTATTAGTTCCTTCAAATGATCACATTACAATCCAAGGCTAAAACTGCTTTCCAGGTTAACCTTTATCTGTCTTTCACACATCCTCCCACACAGAGGAGGAACACCAAAAAATGCAATTTATACTTCATAAAGAGAACAGAACAGAATGAAATACAACCCCGAATCGTGTTTTGTTGTGACTCCAACTGCATATTGAAGGCTTTTGTACCAATTCCACTAGATTTTGTCTCAACTGACTGATTGGATTTTTTATATTTTCCCTAATGATAAAGCATAGTAATGGCAGATGTAACGAAAGAACAAACTACACCAATACTAGAAGAATTGTGAATATGTTTTTGTTAAAAAAAACTTGCTAATAGAAAAATTTCAACATTTTTACTAATTGAGTAAATGGCAAAATAATTATATTAAGAATACAAGATTCAAACCCATTATCTACTACTTGAAAAATAAATAAAACTCTACTTGGTTTCCAATTGGATACACACACACAAGGCACATGTAGGTATCTCTGGCTTATTTACTTACTATGCCTTAAGTAAAATAAACACCTTGTCTTCAAAACCAGTGAAAATATTAAAATACTTAACATCACACTGCTACAAGCTCATGCTCACTTGCTACATGACTGGCTTCCCCATTTATCCCTGATATAATAAATCTTACCTGGGCAATTACACTCATAACCTTATTGTTTGACCATAGTTCTGTCCTACCTCGTGCCCACCTTGCCAGTCCCCATTTTTCCCCACCTTGGACTGCCTCATCTTGTGGTTTTGCTCTATAAAAGTCCCCAGAAATGCAGGGTCCTTGGGCACCTACTTGGGACCCCTTCTGTCTCTCTCAGACAGAAGCTTTGTTTCCCCAATAAATATATTCTGCTCTTAACCTCTGTTGTTCCTAAAATTCATTCTTCCATTTTAAAGAATGTGAACTCTTATCAGATCTCTAGCATGTTGGCTGTTTCTTTCCCCTATATCAATATGAATCAAAACAAAAAATCAAAGAGGGTTCTTTAGATGAGGATACCACGTGTAGAATCTCACAGTCCTTTAATTTGCTTCTTTATGAATATAATTTTCAGGTAGGATTAAGTGTATGGACTGCACTATTAGCCTGAATTTAAACCCTGTTCTGCATTTATGAACTGTGTGACGTTGGTCAGATTACCTCATCTCTTTCTGCTGCACTTTCTCCATCTGTAAGTGGGTTCAGGAATCATACCTTTCTCCAAGGTCTGTCACCAGATAGAGTGGGGTAATGACTGCCATGTATTAGACACAGTGTCTGGTACATAGCTGGCATATGTACTTGTTGATTTAAAAATAGATGTAATTTTTGACTTAAAATAGACTTCACATTTGCTGTTACCCCAAGAATTCCTGGATTATTTTCAGCTAGGTCAAATCTGAATCAAAAGTAGCAAGAGTGAAAGGCTGAAATTATAGATGAAAGTCCATTCATGAAGAAAAATTGCATAGCAAAAGCTTAGCTTCTTATAGGGGCACAGATTACTTCATATCTTTCGGATCTGCTCCTAAGCGCCACTTAGAAATGGACTGCTCCCCAAATCCAACTACATTTGACTGCCACCATTTGCAGCCTAAATGGAAACAAAATTGACAACAGTCAGACAAAAGTATAAATCAATGGTCACCTCAAGCAAAATGCAAAATAAAAGAGAAATTAACCTGAATGCAAAATAGTCTCCATAATTTGTTAAAGTTTGGTTTTTCACACTAAACATTAGAGATAAAAATTTTAAAGTGAGGTATGTGAAATCTACCATATTACTGCTAACAAGTTATTTTTTTTTGTTTGTTTCTTATGGTTATTACACTGATGAACTAATTCTTTGAGAGTAATTTTAGTGACCAGAGAACTACTGACTGATGTTTTCTGGACCATGCACAATAGTCCGCCCTCTTCAAGTGAAACTGCTAGTTTTAAGTTACTCATCTTTCTACGAAAACTTTGACTTTATTCCTGAGTCAGCAGAGGTTACACATGGCCCAGCGAGGGAAGAAGAGGCTGGAAACAAGCTGAGCTCAGGGACACAGCCTGGAATTCCAGCACACTGAGAGGCTGAAGCAGGATGATCACAAGTTCAAGCCCTGCCTGGGATACTTGGCAAGACCTTGTAGCAAAATTAAACATTGAAAAAACTTTAAAAAAGGTGTGGAAGAATAGTTCACGACAAAAGCACTGGGTTTGGTCCCCAGTACCACAAAAGAAAGAATGGATACAATAGCACCAGCAAAGGAAAATTCAGGTATGAAAACTGAGGCATAACTGAAAGGTCTAAAAATTCACTGGGTCTCTACAAGCTCTGTGACTGTTCATGCTCATCTCCAAATTCTCCTGATGAACACCAGCAACACAGTAGAGGCACAACAGTGTTTCAGTACAGTCATGGCACTTAGCGCCGTGGCCTTGAATTATCAGGAGAAAGTCCAAGATATCCCAAGCATACCTCACGGAACAAAGCAGAGGACAACTGCTGGTAGTTAGCATTTACAAGTACCTTAGGTGCTAAGTCCATCATACATATTAGCCTATTAAATAATTGTCAGGTGTTCACTGAAGACCATGCTTATCCTGCATGTGCACTAAAGGAGACAGAGCTCACATCTCCCATTACCACAGAGTCACTCAGGGGCCGGGGGCAGAAACCCGTGCAGTAACACCAAGCTGGGAGACAAGAGCAGAGCTGTGACTCTAGTCTGTGTCCTGCAGATGTGCTGTGTTCCATGCGCAGGGATTATCAGGGGTTAAGCAAGAACAGGGAAGCCTCAGTTTTCCTGACCACCAGCTCACGTGAACTATTTCACATAGAAGAACAACTCCACAGCAACTCTCTGTGCAATTCAACAAGTTCTGTAAAGAAAACCATCCTGGTATTCCTTGATTATAAACGTCAGCTCGGTCAAGGATCTGATTTCCATCTTCAAAGGTTCTCTGAGAAGCAAGGGAGCAAGGCTCCCCTGCTCCCACCACGGCCTGCTGACCAGCTCTTGCTTTTTGTTTGGAATCTGCTCATAAACAACCCAGCAAGACAGAGAGCTTCATGCCAGTAATTATGATGCCACAGCAAAAGCCTTTGAAGTACATACAAATGAAGAGGGCTCTGGGGGAGTGTCAGTCACCTCAACTCTCTCTCTCATTCCTCTCAAGCCAAGCATCTTAGCACCCAGTCAATTCCCAAACTATTTCCAGCTCACACAGTTGACATCCTGCCTTGTTTTTAATAGTTTCTCCTGGGAACTCTTATTCTTGTTGCTCCTGAATGCCCCTTCCCCTAACGACTCTTCACAGTTATAAATGAGTTGAGAATCACTGATCTCTCACCAGCATCTATCTATTGGATTCAAGAAAGATTTGCTGATAGCCAGCAGGGGATTTAGAGACCCCACCCAGGCAGCTGAAAGGTCCATGCTGGGCGGAGCCTGCATGCAGAAGCACAAAGCACTCCCTGGTCCTCTCCCCCCTTCTACCCTTTGGTTAAATACAAAACCTCACGAATGCGTACACCCATTTCCTACACCTGCAGTGCTGTGCTCCTAAACTTCTACAGAAGCCACGTATCGTGAAGACACACGATTCTCAAGACAGCCTCAGTGATAGCAGATACAGAAATGCATCTGAAAATTATGACCACAGAATCAATAATGCTTATCTCAGTAAATGGTTCCACTGCTTTCCAAAAATTTAATAAAATTCATCTAATTCGGATTAATGTCATTAAGACATCATGTTTCTCTATGCACAGACAAGAAAAATAACATTAATCAGTGTTAGGAAACAGGAGAAAGCGAGAAGCAGTTGGCTTTTTTATGGCATACAATGCTATGTGAAAATCTACTCGGGCTTTCAATAGCAAATCAATACGGGTCATAAAATTCCCCTGCGACTGTGTTTTTATTTAGTTTTTAATTGATTATTTGCCACTAGCAGAGAGTGCCTAGAGGTTTTCCAATAGGTTTAAAGTCTTGACGATAATAGCAGAGGATTTTTCTGATACTACTACTTTATCAATGCTGATAATTAACATGTTTAAAATTTAATCCAAGACAGTTAATTAGTCTCTGTTGAAGGACTACTTCTGGTGCTATCCTAACCTTGGTCAATACCAGTAAGCAGGTTCATCTTGCAATATTCAAAAAATATTAAAATAAGGGGCTATGTGCTGGACACAAGGAATAACATTGTGCAGAATTAGCGGGGTGTGCTCTGAAGGAGCTTGAACATCATGGGGTATATGAACAAAGAATCCCATACACTCTGCAAGGGGTGGTGGAGAGAGATACAGCAGAAGACCAAGGAAGTGGGCGGTTCTGGGTCCACAGATGGGAAAGAGGACGAGAGTCCAGCGAGGAAGGGAGCCGGAGTGTTGCGGGATAAGAGTGACAAGCACACACCACGGAAGAAACAACCACAGCCCTGCCTCAGGGTGCTGCGCCCAGCGAAGGCCACACTGATGAACCTGGTACAGCTCCACCCTAGGCCATTTCTCCCACATGGATCCCTTTGGAAGCGGGGAGGAACCCTAGCCGTGGCTCTAGCATCTCTCTGTGTGTAAAGAGGAGCACACCAGCATCCCGGAGCACCCTCAGGGCCTCTCCTTGCTCAGCTGTTTCCTAGAAGCTGGCTAGAAGGTGCATCTGGGGAGATGGACGTCAGGAAGAGTCCAGCCAAACCCAAAGGACAAGTCAGGTTCTCTGCGCCTGCACTGTCTGCACAAACAAAATGATTGATCCTGGAAGGAACCCTGGGGTCCGCCTGGGAGCCCGGGATTTTGGTGCCTGCTGATCTCCTAGTTAAGAGCCTCGATGCCTAGCAGCTAATGATGAGCTTTTCTTGGGGCACCATTTCTTCTCCTCACAGTCAGTTGCTTGAGAAATGCAAGGAGTCACAACCCGTGTGATACTGTGTGAGTCCTGGCCGGGACTCTTAGAATGTGTGCCTGTTTCCCTCTGGACTTTGCCCCACAAACCTTCCACCTTGGTTGATTTTGGCTTTTATCACCGCGCTGTAAAGAACAATACAGGTGACACTGTGTGCACAATTGAATGCAGAGTGCCAGGCCTGATGCCTTCACACCCAAGGATACCGGAGACACCCTCAGGGGGCAGGCTCCACGGATCCTCCCAAGGGTCACACTTTCATATTCCTTTTCTTAAACAGAGGCCCCAAGTCATCCAGCCTTTTAGACCCACAAGATATGAATTCTCAACTGCCTGGGAGGACAGGGGGACCCAAGGAGGGTAGTGGTCTGAGTTAGACACTAGAGATAGACCGCAAAGGTCAAAAACATAGCAGACAAGTACAAGAATTTTTAAGCATAAATACCTTATTTTGGTGATAAACTAGAAATGAAAGAACTGATGCTGTTATATTAAAAAAAATCACAGATTACTTCACAAGGAAAATGACCACCAGACAGGTGCACAGACAACACACAGAAAGTCTCTGTGGCCTCTACATGCATTGGCTGGGTTTGTGCCCTTGAAGTTTGCTTTCTAAAGTGTTAGTGACCCGGAGGCTATGAAGTGCAGGGGGGTTTATCTTTTTAATCAGTATTACAGCAGTGACCTTGAAAATAACTCCTAAGGGCAGAGACCCGTGGAGGGAAGTGTTGTGGGTAATACTAATGATTTGCAGTTGCAAACTCTAGGCCTGGGAATACCCAAGGCAGAAAGGTTAGAACCCAAAGCTCTGCCCAGCCTGGCTTCCAGCCGGGGAGGGAGCTGAGTGGCTCCCGGCAGGGTGGCACTGTCTGGAGAGTCACTCCAAGGAAAAGTCACAGCTCAGCAAATGGTCCCTAGCACTAATGAGTACACTGACACTTCTCTGATATTTAGATATACTTCATTAGGAGTTGTAGGACATCTATGAGTCACTTTAAATATATGTCAGCAAATATTTACAGAGCCCGGGCCTCCTGTAAGGGTCTGTGCTGGTTTAATAAGGCTGTGCTGTGTTGTGCTTTGCCCCACCACGTGGCCTTTCAGAGCTGAAACATCTCTTCCCCTCTTGCAGGGGTGTTGGCTGGTGACAGCTAGGAGCTTGGTTTTTCTTCGGACTTGCCCGAGTCAAAGGGAGCTCAGGTGATCCTAAAGTGGGCACTCCTTCCTGGGAGCCACTGCTGCGCCCCTGGCTGGTGAAGATAGAAAGCAGCTCAGCTCCTTGCCTCGGTCTCACAGTAAGGAGCAGCTTTCAGCTCCCCGTGAGCCTGGCCTCAGGGTCATCCTCACGGACCCATCTCTCCTCCCACCCAGTCCTGCTTCTTCCCTTCCCTGTGACCACTGTTTCCAAAAGGACACTCAATAATCCACTTCCACGCATGTTTCTATTTTGGAGTTCATATCCTGGTGGAAAGGACCTAACACACCTCGGACAAGGGGACGGAACTGATATAGACATTGTCTTTGTCCCTTCCGTCACCTGGGGACCCAGGAAGAGCGGGAATACTTGTGCAGGAAAGCAGAGATCAATGAAAACCTAAGCAAATGGCAAGATAAAGGTGCACAACGGTGCCTGTAACAACAGAGGAACAACGAAGGAGGAAGAAATAAACTTGCCGTGTGAACAAGAAGATGCTCCATAGAGAAGGCAGACTTTTGAAGTATTTCTTTGAGGTCTAGAAACTACTGACATTGTAGTGCGGGTCTCTCATTCGGGCAGGAGGATGAGTGGAACGAAGTCAGCAGCTGGAAGTCGGCAGTGCAGACCAGATGGAGCAGACCTTCCATGCGACCGAGAAGGAAGCTCGTGGCCACGTACAGAGGCTGATGAGCAATAGGGAAAAGGAACTTTCTAGTAGGCAGCAGGAGCGGTTTGTAGGTGTCTGAGTGCAAGTGTGACAGATTCACGAACACAGCAAAATAGATAGATTTGGAAGCCAAATCCCAGCAAGATGGCTCCGAGTCTTCTCCAGGCCCACTCCACTCCTCTAGGGATGGAAACAGGTGCTGCGTGCCAAGGACTCTCAGCACCACCCATGCAGACTGGGGGAGACACGCGGAAAAGACCCAGCCACAGAGGCTGGCCGTGTTTCCACCCATGTTCATCTGGGTCCGCAATGAAGAAACACTCAGTGCGAACAATGTAAAGAGGAAACAGATCCAAAGTGCTGAGGGGAGGTTGGAAGCCACTGAGTTCCATAGTGGACCAGACGCAGCCTGTGGGGACCTCATGGCCAGAGGCTCCGCATGGCCGGAATAGAAACCATAGCTGAGAGCCTGAAAGAGATGAAGGCCTGGAAGCTGAACTCTGCACACACACAGGTCCATTCGTTTCTCTACAATGTGTACAAGGACAGTGGAATAAAAGCTCAGAAGTGGCCTGACTGAAGGAAAGCACAGTACTGTGACTGCTCCAGGTGAGAAGATGTAAATGAGGCACATGAAGGCTTGGGAGGTGGCATCATTGGAGCACTGCGGGAGGCTGAGTCACAAGGATGGCAATTTTGAGGCCAGCCTGAGCAAGGCGATGATTTAGCAAGATCCCGTCTCAAAAAGAACTTTAAAGAAAGGTGTTGGGACGTAATTCAGTGCATGGGTTCTAGATTCAAACATCAGTCCCGCAAAGAAAAAGATAAAAATAAAACAGCTAAGATGGAGATTTTGAGTCATAAAAGAGAGACACGGCCCGACAGTGGGGCTGAATGGGAAACGTAAGGAGGGACCAATACCGTGCTGAAGATAGCGCTCCTGATTCCTAAACCGAGGCTGGACGCTGCTTCACACCAGGACATTGGCAACCTTCAGCGTGTGCACAATGTCATAAACAACCGGCACCATCCTGACTGGTCACAGCTTACCCGGCACGGAGCCCCACTCAGAGTTCGGGGAGACCGTCTGGAACGTGGCTTGAACTCCAGGAGCCGGAGGGCGCCTCTGGGGTTGTAAGCTGAGCTGTAGCAGCCATGAATGATGCCTTGGGTTGAGGCAGGCGCTTCCTGGCAGCAGGGTTCCCAAGGTAAAAATAGAGACATCACTTCTCTGCAGGGCCCTCACTCACCCATCCATACTCGTGCTGTATCACCAGAGGAAGCAGGGGGTGAGTGCCCCGAAGACCCCATTTGGACTATGCTGCAGGTTACCTGTGTGATTAGACACCCAGAGCTGTGTGTGAACCAGTCCGCCTCTCACCCTGCGCCCCTGGGTCACAGGATTACAAATCATACCCAACTATGAGGACGGAATGGGGCTGCTTTCCTGGATGGCATGACTACAGCTTTATTTTGCTACCTCTGCCTGCTCCGAAAGCAGTGGCCGGATGCCTGGCTGGTCACTGTGAGTGGACGACACTCAGCACCAAAGCAGCCACCGTGCCAGCCTCTCACTGAGAATTCTCCTGAGCACAGGGGTTTTCAGCTGGCAATGCTCATGGAGAGCCGCTCACATGGGAAAACCACGCTAGACCACTGCTCTCTGGCATTGAGCAGACTGTGAATGATTTCCAAGAGAAAACACTAAAAGCAGGTAATAAAATTTAATAGAACATAAGCAATGAAGATGAAATGTAGTGAAATACAGACACCTGCTGTCTTGGTCAACTAGGTTTGCAGAATGGCTATGCATGATTGGTGAAATGAAAGAAGACATCCACATGCATTTTTAGAAGGTAGAGCCTCTTTGTTAATAGCATCTAAAAGGCAAAGGGGAAGCTGGTTGCTGTCTCCATGGACAGAAGCTAAAATGATTCTGAGCAGTCATTCTAGAACCTAAGGTAATCCAAGGCAGATGGCGTGAATGGGGTCCAGAATCCAACATCCACTCTGCATCTTTTGGGAGGCCACTGGCCAAGGAAGCCCTCACTTTCTCCTCCTGGAATATCTGGGGTTTTGTAACTCAAGTGACAAAGACTAAGTGACAGTGGTTCTCTTCCCCATATTTTTATAACTAAACAAAATTATCATAAAGATAATTTCAGAAGCTCAATGGGCAAGAAAGTGGATTGAAAAATGTTGTTTTGTATTCTGGTTTCTCTTCCAATGGTATAAATCTTTCACCTTCCTGAAAAATGTTGTTTAACACCTCCCCTATCCACCGACCAACACCACTGAGTGAGTGGTGGGTGCTTCTGCTGAGTGCCATCCAGCGGGAATCAGGCTCGTGAGAAATTACCATGGGTCCCCATCCTCACATCACCAGACCTGACACCGCGCAAACCTGACTCTTCCTCAAAGTCAGAAGGACAATGAAAGGTAAATGATTTGAATCACTTCGGGACATCGGGGTAGTAAGGACAGCACAAGTAAAGACAGCCAAGGCCCTTTTCAGAAAGTGGCGACAACAATGGGCTAAGTGTGTTCAGTGTGAGGGTATTTTGAGGGGGAATAAAGGCACTGTGTCTTTTATGCAATATATTTTTAAAATTCAAATATTCACTGCATGTTTCAAGCACACCTCCTACATCCTCAGTCCTTGTAGTGTTTTGCTGAGTGACAGGGTCTTGCTACTCTGCTTAGGGAAGCCTTGAAATTTTCATCTTCCTATTTCAAACACCTAAGAAACTGGAATTACAGAAGCGTGCTATCTCACCTACCCTCACTCATTTTTTTTCTAGTGTAAAAATTATTTACAGAGTGATCCAGAATGATTGGATTTGCATTCTAGGTCTTCTGTTTACTGACATACAATCTTAAATCACTATTATGGATTAGATGTGTTTATACAAACAAAACTTGTAGAACAATAGGGAGCACATATTAATGTGATTATCTCTTTAAATGTCTGTTTCTACAAGTAGACTATGTTTGCTCTTCACTATTCCCTCTAGGACTTGTATACCGGCCACAAAACAGGTGCTCTCAAAATATCTGCAACCAGATGGACTGTGTTTAATATGCACACAGCCCGTGAAGCAGTCATCATTATTCTAGGGTGATAACCGGATGTGCATCTTCAACAGCACGTCCAGATAGTCTGCAGAACAGAGCCTGGGGACCCAAAGTAGCAGACAGTCACGCTGACGCTTTTGTACTGTCCCATCCAGAGATGCGGGAGAATGTGAGGCTCTGCTATTCTAAAGATTGTGGCGTGAAAGCTTCAGTGGGGAAAGTGCTCCACAAAGAAGGTCCAGTACAAAGGGTTTTCATGTTCTGTTTCATTTGAGAGCTTCTTATGCAATTCGGTAATTAGGTGTCTCCTTCGCAGACTTCTGCCTCTAACCTTTGTTCCCCTGCCATAATGAGGATATCCAACTAAAGAGCCCGAGAACCAGGGCTTTTCATGATGGAATGTGGTCAAAAAAAGGAGAAAGAATGTGGAGTAAAAGGGAAGGGCAGAAAGAAGAGGAGAAACAGGCAGGCAGACAGGAGGACGGGACCCACACAGGAGAGGTCATGCTGGCCAAGCCAGTGTTTTTCTTCCAGAGAGCTGAGTACGAGAGAAATAGCTCTCAGGAATCACACGTTCCATGCTCATCATTCTGGGAAGAACGTCCTCTGTCCCAGGAATGTCCCACCTGCTCTGCAGGCCTGCCTCAGGCTCCAAAGAGAGAAACCTGGAAGAAGCTGAAAGGAGCTGACAAGAAAACAGATTAAAAATATCAGGATGAATCTGCTATGTGATGCTGGAGGAAATGCCCATGACAAGACAACTTTGTCACATTTTACACATCCGCCAAAGTGACAAAATTCTCTCCTGGCCTAAGAAACATGGCTCAGATTGACAAATAAAGGCATATTGCATTTCAGAGAGTCTCCAGCTGGGAGTCTGAGCATTTGCTGCTTTTAACACACACAAAAATAAAAACGCAGCACAGTTGAAATATACTTTCAAGTCGCAGTGATGTGTTTGGAGGTAGCATCCTTACAATACACGGGCACCAGGAGGACTATATGTTTCCCTGCTTATTAAAGTAGTTTCAGAAGAAAAGCAAGTCTGCCCTAAATCACAAGCCCTTTACATACAAACACATATGGCAAAATCATATGTTATAATTTTATCTTTACAATTAAGCCCTGCTGTTTCAAGTTTTGGAACTTAGCGGGGTCTCAGGGCGTGTTTGTTGCTGAAAGGTTATTAGCCTTCTCTTCATAAAGACTCTATTCTAATTCTAATGTGCATACGCATATATGAGCTGTGAATCAAGATCCATAACTCTCACCTAATAGCTCTATAGTGCCTGCTGGAAGTCCACTCTAGGTGAGCACACTTCACTGCTCTGCCGAAGCAATTAATTAGCTAAAGCTGTGCACACTCCGCCAGCGTAATCAGGAGCCACAGCCAGGCAGAGAGGGGAGCGCCAAAAGGGTGCCTTGGTTAACAGCGTGGCTCAGGAAACCGAGAAACAACACTGCTGTAGATGCGGATGTATCTGCCACTTGAAAACCAGGACGCACTCTTGTTCCTCCTTCTCAATGGGCCAAATATTTCATACTCCTGGACCCTGAGTCCACGACACAGAGGTGAAACAGCTGGGATGGTGGGGAGGCCTTAACTGGGCAAAACCCAGCGGGAAGCACTTTGAGCTCTGCTCTCCTCACTTCCGGCTCTCTGTTCCTCCTCCCGGGGTGTTCATACGTGTGGGAGCAGCGCAGTCACCAGTGCACACGTATAGCTATGTGTGTCTCTGTCATTATGCTACATACATGTGGCTTCATGGCCATGTTTCCTTCAGCATGTTAATAGAGACTCTCTTTGAGCATTTTTACGAATTTAAAAGTGGGATTGTCAAATGAATAAATATGCAACTGTGTCTAACATGGGACCCGCAAGATACAGTGACACAGGCCACCTTTGCCCGTTGGTGTTGCTATAACAAAACACCAGAGCCTGGTTTAACTAATAAATACTTGGGATTCACTTATTACCATTCTAGAAGCAGAGAGGTCCAGAGTCAGGTGAAGATCTTCATTCTGAATCCTCATTTATGCGGTGGGGGGACAAATGTGTCCTCACTTGGCCATAGGGCAGAAGAGGGAACAGTTCTCTTACAGAAGTTTTACGTGGGCACTCACACAACTCCCAAATGCTCCACCTCCACAATAGTACATTAAGGTTCAGCACCTGGATTTGGGGGACACACTCAGCCCTAACACAACACAGGCTCAGTAGCGGCAGCCTGACCCAGGGAGGCTGCTGTACAGCATGCTGTACACGGAAGGGCAGGCGGTGAGCTCAGTCTCAGCCAGCCAGGCGGAAATCAAGGAGTCTCTTAGTTCTTAGTTTGGTTCATGTGTGTGTGTATTTCTGTGACTGCCTATTACAAAAGAAGATGATAGGTAAAGTACAAAAGATGGGGATAAATAGTTGAAAGTTAAAGAACATCGGTCCTCTGTCCAAAGTGTAGCTGGCAAAATCATTTCCCATCCCGTGTGTTCTTTCCTCTGTTGGTTGTTTCTCGGTGGTACAGATACTTTTTAACTTCACGCAATCCCATTTGTCGATTCTTGATGTTATTTCTTATGCAGTTGGGGTCCTGCTAAGAAAGTCTCTGCCTACGCCTATGTCTTCGACCATTTTACCATTTTCTCCTCCAGGTAATAGTAAGATCTTTTCTTCTCTAGAAATAATGAAAGGCTGTACTTGTCTAAGATTGTGAGTAGAAGTGCTTACAAGGTGACAGAAAATAACAACATGTGAGTCTGTAGGAGTTTCATGGTTCACTTTTCTGTTCCCTGGAAAAGAATACTGAATCAGAAAGTACACTGCATAGATGAAATGAATAAACTGCCCCACTAAAGCAGAGATATAAGTAGCTAATTAGTCAAAAGAACATAATCTAATATGAACAACCAGAATCACAGAGAAGCCAGTCCATAAAGCTATGAATACTATTCTACAAAACTGTAAGTAGCATCCTATAAAAGGAGAAAGGAACAGCAGAGAGGAACTAAAATAAGCTAAGAGTTAAGATACTAGAGAAGGTTTTCTTCTGGGGCTTCTAACACTGGAGTCAGCTGTATGAAACTAGGATTAACAACTAAAACAATCATATGAAGAGTAAACATTTAGTGATACCTCTTCTCTACACTTATACATACAGTGACTCGCTGAATTTTACCTTCCTAACAACCTTGCAAAATAGATGCCATCATAATTGCCACTTTTCAGGTGAGGAAAATGAAGCATGGAGAGGTACTGTGATGTGTGGGCAAACATGTATTTTTATTGTCCTTGGACTGCTCTATCCCAGTCCAGGGAATACAGTTATGCCAGGCTATTTAGTTAAAGGAACAATTACATATCCCAAAGCAAAGCCTGAACTGGTTCTTTAACTGAGAAAATGAGTGAGGAGCAAAAAAATGCTAAATAAGATACATGATTTTGTATTGCTATTTCTATCTTAATTCCCTCAGTAATTAGTTACAATAAGAATATTAAGAACTACTATTCACTGAATAGTTAAATCCAGATTTCACACTGGTTAGAGAAAGAGAGAGAGAGAGAGACAGAGAGACAGACAGAGAGTTCCACACAACCATTCAATAAATAATCCAGCATAACAAGGTCAATAAAGAAAAAAAAATAAAACTAGTCATCCGTGATTAAGCAGGTTACATTTAAATGACATATACCTATTAATTATCTACTAACTTTGCAGCAAATAAATGCATTTTGTTCAATATTAAGGAAGTTGTGGAAACTAGTGAACTCACAGAGCTTATGAATTATATTTCCCTGGGCAAATTATTGCCTTTAGCATTCAGTTTCTTCAATCTTTTGATGTATTTTTGTATAACAAGAACAATAAGACTATTTTAAAAACTGTGAAAATTAAATGTGCTAACTTGTAAAAAAATTCATTCATGACATTCACGACATTCACAACAGTGAATATTTACATAGAAGACAAACTCTGTGTTTACCATTATATTGTTAAAGATTAGAATTTTGTAATGCAAAATGGAATTTGTATCATAAATTATAGAGAGATCATTAACATATATCAATCCTTGGAATTGTATTCTAAGTGTATACAAAATATTTTGAATAAATACACAAAAGCAAACACATAACTGCTCATTGTAACAATTGTAACAATATTTACAACAGCAAAGAAAGGCCCTATACTGTTGAGATTACTAAGAAAAAAATTATATTTTTCTCATTAGGAAGGTACAATAAAAATAACAGTGACCATGATTTCAAAGTCTTGATCTTGTTTTAAAGTATCTTGAAAAAGTGTTAGCAAATTTTGCATGTTTATGCTTATATTTTTATTTCACTTTGCACACCACTACAACAGAAGGTTATTTTGAATAGCAGATTAGAAGGTGTCTAAAATTAGAGCAGTGATTGCTTTTGATTGGTAGAAACGTGTCTCCACCCCCTGTAATAAGTGTTTCCATGCCCACACTGTGGTGATGTTGGAACACACAGAGTGATATTTCTCTGTGTTCTTTTCCCCATCTCTCTCATCCTTAGTCTCACTTCACTCTTCTTAGCAGTGAGAAGTCAATGAGGAATATTTTCCTGAAAGGGCTGGGATTGCTGTTTTAACCTTTATTTGCGGACTCAATTCTGAGAATTTTTTAATAATAAGAAACCTTTTCTTTGGCAATAGTTCTCAATGTCTGTGATTGGTAAATATTATGAGTAATATAAATAATTTGTAGGTGCTATTTAGGGACAGTATATCACCCTATGTAGAAGCTACCTATTAAAAAGCTATTAAAATATGAAGGGAGAAAGGAGGAATGAAACACTTGAAAAATTATACATTTATTCTCTTTAAGTACAGTGACAACTGGGCTTTTCATAAAAGACATTAATAGTGTAAGCATTTAAATTATCAGTTACAGTGATGCCTCAGTTCTCAAACAGTTCTATTTGCAAACAATTTGGTTTGCAAACGACATTGTTCAGCAAAATTGTCCTCCTGTTCCCACACTCCTCATCAGGTGACAAACAGGTCCCCAGCCCGTCTTTCCCACACAGATATAAACACAGCCATATTCTCCAGAATCTTAAGACAAATTAATTTCATAAACCGAGATGCAGTAGTAGTTGAAATCTCACCATGGAGTCACATGCATTACCTAACTTGTGACCAAAAAGGGGAATGACTGGAGATTTTCTGAGAAAGTTGAAAAGACACCTTCCCTCACCCACCCCCCAAAAAGCAAGGAAGGTGAATAAAAAAGTTCTATAATAACACTCCAAGCTGCTTAGGAGTCAGTCATAAGTGCCATCATGAGTGCCATTACTAATAAGAATATTTTCCCCTGTTTCCAGCATGTACAGCGCTGGCTTCCAACTTATCCTCAAGACGCAAGGCTTATTCAGACTTGATTTTTCAATACTGAAATGCACAGCAATTTGTAAGCAATCTTAGCCAATCAGAGAAATAAATATCTAAGACAATTTCCCAATACCGTGTTATTTACTATCTCTCTGAGCTTGGAGCTCCTTTATCAAATCACATGAATGCTTATTCTCAATATGCTACACATGCTGAAAGCCTTCTCCAGAGGCATGCACTTACAATGAAAGCCACATTTTCACTAAGCATTACATAATGCCTTTTTCCACCCATATTTTTCAGAATTGTAGTATTTTCCATTACTAGATGACATTTTATTTTCAGTACATGAATATTTTCATGCCAAAGCACTTGACAACAGCATCGCAGGTAAAATCTTGTGTTATAAAATTTATAATGCTTCCATTAAGTTTTATAGCTTTAAAAGCTGTTGTTTAAAAGGTTTTTTAATTAAACACTAAAGATGAAGGTGATTTTCCATTTTATCTACATTTTCTGCTAAGCTTCACTGGATGTATGTTTGAGCTGGAAAATAAAAGTAAAATGATTATTTCAGGCAAAAAGATGTATTCATTGTATTCTGCCCTGGGCAGTGGATTTACAGTGAACCTCTGTTTAAGAAGGTGGACTCACTTCCTCTCATGCAACTTACACCCTGGAAATGATGTCTCGGCTCTCTTTTTGCAATATCTGAAGTCAGGTGGACTTCCACATGGACACAGCACGGAGCACAGGCTTTAGTTCTGACTCTGCTAAGGTGGGAGGAGATGTCCCTGCTCCAACCTGCACTTCTTTCCACTTTGCCCATATTTTCTACATGGCTCCAATCCTGGGAGGGTGGAGGAGGGTGGAGGGGAATCTGTTTTTTGATTTTCTCTGCAGTCAGTTGCTAACAACTGCATAGAGGCTCCTATGATTAATCTGACTTCCATGTGCTCTGAGAGTACACATCATTTGACAAGCTGCCAAAAATGCAAATGAGACAAACCTGTGGTTAGCACAGGTGATGGTGTGGTGTGATTATAAGCTGGCTGTGAAAGCCAAATGGTTCTAACATTGCTAGTATGATTATTTTTCTTTTGAGAGGAAGTACTAGAGGTTGAGCCCAGGGTGATCACACTGAGTCCCATTCCCAGCCCATTTAATACTTGAGTCAGAGTCACCCCTGTGTCACTGGCCTGGGTTTGAATTTACAATCCTCCTGCCTCAGCGTCGCATGGTGGTGGAGTTAAAGATGTGCACCACCAGGTCCAGCTTGTGTTTATGCTCAGGGTAATAGAGAGTAAACACACGTGTGACTAAGGTACATTCCTTGAGAGTGTGTCCTTGCCTAGTTCAACATCATCGTGCCAGCCACAAAGATATACTGTTGGAAAGATGGCCTTTGCCCACATGGACTTTAGATCCTAACTTGGAAACACCATCAGACCCAGACATGGAAAATAATGCGGGGTAAGCTAAAAGCAAACTATTTTGCATGGTGCTCCTTTCTTCTATGGAGATCTAAGTGAAATACAGCAGGATGATAAAATGCTGCTTGGATGGCTATGCAAAGAAGCACACATAAAATAAGCAAACTATGGAAATGGGAGGAACAAGATGATCACAAAGGTATTCTTTACCCAGATTGTCCCTCTACAGCAGACACCAAGAGTAAAAGCTGAGTTTCTACAGATCTGCCAATCCAGAGCTGGAACCTGTAGGAAGGCCCGGTGGGCGTAGACCCCAACATAAAAGCGGTGGCACCACTCTGCAGTGAAGCGGATAAATCAGAGTCATTTGTAGGAAAATGATGTAACTCAAAACTGTCATGTTAAGTGGAATAAATCAAGACTCCCAAGTGTAAATCGCACATAGTTTCTCTTACATGCGATACCCAAAGTATAAATAAATTAGAGAGTCAAATAAAAGACAGATAATAGGAAATGGAGAGCGGTCTTTTCCAAAAGGGAGAGGCGCCAAGAGATGGAGGAAGGGAAAAAGAGATGGATGTAAAACACAATTAAGATGCATTACACCCATATCCCAAATCCCTATGGTGAGTGCAGTCCTTATATACTGCAAACATGAATGAATAGTTTTTGTTATTATTGTGTTTTTTTTTTTTTAAAGAAGGGACCACAATAATACAACCCAGTCAGGAGCCCACACTGTCCCAGGAAGCACAGTAGATACTGGAGGCTCAGAAACAAGGACCGTAGAAATCTCCCTGCTGTGGAGAAGCTTCAGATCCAGGTTCCTGAGAGGCAGCAGTGGTTTTAGGGAGAAAATAAAATCGAACAATGGAATCGAGGATGAAGCAACACTTAAGAGCTGGACTTTGAAGCCTAGGAAAGTGTGTCCCAGGCAGATGGCACTAAAGACTTCATATTCACAGAATGACTTAGTAAATTATTGGAAAATACAAAGTGGATGTGACTGGGAACAACAGACTGAACAGAGGAGGAAGCAGGTAGGGAAGGTGCTGGGGGTGGGGAGAAGCCAGTTACTCAGGCTCTTCTATGAGGCGAGTTTGGCTATTATTCTACTGGTACTGGAATTGCTGGTGAATTTAAAGAAAAAATCTGTGCTATGTACACCTTCATGAGACATCCTAGCTGCAAACGTTGGCACTGTTTTCTCGTTCCATCTGTTTTTTTCTCCTCTTCCCATTCTAATATTTTTTTCTTGTTCATAATGACAGAGACTGACCTAACATATTTGCAATACATTCTAGTTAAGCTTTTTGTCCTAATTTCTTAATAGTACTCTCATTGACTCCCAAATGTGTTCTGGTTTAGTCAAGGATTTGTCAAACATTTTCATTAAAGCCCACAGGAAAGGCAACTAAACTTTATCACTGTAGCAAGATAGTAGCCATTGACAATATGCAAGTTAATAAGCATTGATTTATTCCAATTAAATGTATTAATGAAGAGTGAAATTGAACTTTACATAACTTTAATGCGTCATAAAATATTATTTTTCTTTGGATGTTTTTTCTCCATCACTTAAAATGTAAAAATATTCTTAGCTCATGGGCCATACAAAGACTGGTGCTTGGGTTTGGTCGTCCTGTTGTAGTTTGTGAACCTAAGGCTTATAACATAACCTAGAGAGTGATTCTTACCATAACTGACCTTTCTTGAGAGCTTACCATATGCCCAGAAATCCTTCACACAAGTCTAAACACTGTACATTAGGGTTAGATTGCTTTTCCATAGACTGGGTGGTTTGGCCATAGACTAGGTTTCTTTTCAGTAAAAAAACAGAGGCATAAAGAATCTAGGATGTAACATAGCACCTCCAGGGCAATAAATGGCAGGAGCCTGGTTTTGAGTCCATATTCTTTTCTTATTATTATTATTTTAAAGAGAATAAAACAAAACAGAGCAAAGCAGATCAGAATAAAACAATTCAAGTAACACAGGATTTCAAAACAAGACAGTAGGAAATCAACAGTGGCTACCATAATGTCTCTTGTTTTCTTGGAAACAGTTGTCCGTATGGAGCCCATATTCTTAACCTCACTGCTAAATGAGCTCATCTCACATGATGCTTTCACTCTTAACCTCCAGTCCTGCATTCCTCTTTCACATCATTTTTTCGAATTACGGCATAATGTAATTTTCCCTTCCTTTCCCCGTTATTCTCTCATGGTTTTGTAAATGTCCTCCTTTCCTTACTTTTTACAAAACTTACATTTATAATTCAGTTACATGCATAGGAGCAAAACTGAATAAAAACTAATGATAAAAATTAAATGACATGAAATCATCAGTGTTATAACCTAACAATCACTTAAAACGTCATGAAATTTTCTTTAAAATTATTAAGTGTATTATTCCTCAAATTAAACCCATTTTCCCTCTACATACCCATTTTCTGGGTATAAATGTACCTATTACTAACTTTACGGTATTCTTTTAATCATCAGCGTTAAAACAAACAATTGCTTTCTTTGCCATTTCTTGTGAGCAAATACTTAATTTTCTTACTTTCCTTGTTTGCGAAGTGAATGGTGTCAAGTTAAGAACTGGATAAGTTTCTTCACTTTCTTAAATCTATGATGCTCTGGAGGCCCAGCACACTGGATTGGAAATTGTATCACTTTAGGTCCTGTATTTCAAACAACGTTCTTTATAAATGAAGTCTCAAAACATAGGTTGTTTTTTCAGTTGAGAGCTTTCAGTATGCTTTGCCACAGTCAGTCATGGTTTTAAAGCTTTTGACATGTATTTACTTAACAGTGCCTGTCTATTTTGATAGTACAGATGGATAAGAAAAAAAGAAGGGGGTTCCTTTCAGGACCTCTTCCGGTATTGAAGTTTCTTGTCAGCAAAGAGCAACAATAAAGCTCAAATAGCTTACAAATGTCAGCAAAATCCTAGCAAAAAATTACTGCCCAAGTCATTTCTTTTAAGTGTCTTTGATTTGGAAAAACATATACCTTTTAAAGGAAAAGAGAAAAATGCCATTTGATTATGGATATGCATTACCATTTCCCACTCGGTCTTGTTAACAAATTTTACATCAAGTTGAAGCCGTTGACTTAAATTGCTCTTTCTCTACTAATTTCTGGAAGTGTCGGAGTGATATCAAAACCAAAACTGAATGTAAGGCAGACACACGGTGTGGAGAGGAGAGTGCGGAGAACCTGCTTGGCTGAAATGAAGCTTGCAGATTTATCAACATCAGGCTGGTGAGGGAGAGACAGAGGTGTGTTTACGAGCTCTCCGAAAGGATTGATCTTTACAAGTCCTTGATTTAGCTCAAACGGATGCCTATATATTCTGTTAGCAAAAGGGTTAATGGATTCAACCTTTTGAAAAATGCACTTCTTTACATGCATCTAACTTGATGGATAGTTAATTGAATACACATGGGTAAACATAGGTGAAAACAAATTAACCGAAAGGTATAGAGTTTATTGTTTATTTTTTTCTTGATAGATGGATCTCATTATTTTTCTTGGGCACACAAAGCCATAATAGTTTCCAGAGAAAGGAGAAGTGACAGGCCCAAGAAACTGCTCACCGATGGACAACCAGTAGGCTAAAAATATCCTTCGTGTCCACCTCATCAATAAGCTGGCTCCAGGAAGAGTGGCAATTATTCTTTTCCTGCTCATGCTACTGTTGGAGGTGCATGAAGATGATTATTGATAACTGGGCATGTAGAACAAAATATGTACAGTAACACAAACTCATTTACTGTGGTCAATCCATATCAGAGAGCACAGCTGCCTTCCATGCCATTATTTAAAGTGGCAATGTGTAGACATCGGTGTCTTGGAGGATTATGCTGATACTGTGTTCTGCTACAATCTGTTAATTATTAATGAGGCACATTTATTATTCGCCTATATTTAGAGAGTCTGATGATACACTGCAAAGAGGCAAAGAAATGGCCGAGCCGGGGAGGTACATTCTCAACTTTGCATCTACACAAATGTCACAGAATCGGTCCTTATCTTTTTTGTCTTTACCAAAAATCTTCAAGATATTTTGTGGCAATAATGTCAAAATAAATGAATATGAATAATACCTTATGTAAATCTGTAATGACCAGTGCTTGGCCAGAATCAAGAAGCCAGATCTACCACTTTTTTATTTTTTTAATATGAGTAAAAAAATGTAGTAGCAATTACTATGCAGAATTTAAAAACAAAAACAACAAAAAGCCCCTCTCAATGAAGGGCACTGCAGAGTACATGACAGCTCCCAGCATCAGCATGAAGCTAAAGGGACTCCAATGGCCTCGTTACTTTTATTACCCTGCATTGCTGAGCCAAATCTACTGCAAGGCTCGTGCCAGCCTAGGATCTGTGCTGGTCCTTGCAGAAAGGAGGGCAATGGATGACTCACCTGGGGTTAGGAGGGCAAGAATGTGAGATCAGAGCACAGTAAAGGCAGAACTTAGTTTCCTGTTCTGTGGAGACAGGAGGAAAGATGCTGACCAGGAAAACAGTTCACACAAACCAAGGACAAATTCAATCATAATAGACAAATCTCGACACATTAGATCCTGTCATTGAAGAGAGTGGAGACTCTTCCACACCTATCCTTTTTGAGTACCACATTTCCTAGCATTTATATTGCAAAACTGATGAAAATGATGTGCATTTTTGTTAACAAACAGCAGATGAGCAAGGTAAATTTTAATGTCAGTCTAAAGGCAAGTACACATCCCCCACTTTCTGCTAAGGTTTCTTTGCATTTTATAGTCACAGTGATTAACTGTGCTGTGCTAGTCCATGATTATCTGGTAATCAGGGATCCCCCCAGAGCTGCAATGACTTCACTAAGGGGACTCTTGTTCCCCATTTTCCTAAATGTCTTCTCTCTAAGGACAGAAAAGACGAGTTCAGTTAAAGGTGAACTGACTTGCTCAGTTTGGAAAAAAGCAATGGGTAATTAGAAAAAACAGGGAACTAAATATGTTCCATATACTCAAATCACCATTTTAAAATTTCAAACTTGTAAAACTAATATACATTTTAGTCTATGATAAGTTTATTTTTATTTAAAAGATCCTCCAGATAAAAATATCTGAAAATATTGCTCATTTAATGGTGTCATGTCACTGTCATATTTTAAATTATACATTCTTTTCATGGTTTCTGTCCAAATTTCAAGCAAAAGCAACTAAATGCTATGGTATTTATTTTAGGAGAAACAGTTATTGAAGTATTTGCAGAATTTAGAATACAAATTGTTTCTCTAACTTCTCTACAATAAAAGAAAACCATAATTCTGTTCAGGAGCCAGATATTTTTATATGAGCATATGTATTAATTTTTATAATAATTTTATATGGGCAATGTATAAGGCAATCTGGGTGAAATAGTATTGCAACATTTTTCACCTGAATTTAAATTAAATGTGTAAATTACGAGTTCAAGTGAAAAGCAGGGGTCCAATGATGAAATAATGACTATCTACTATTGAATTATATTGAAATATTCATCAGAAATTCCTTGGTCATTAAATTAGCCAGGCACTTTAAGTCAAAAGGGACAGAAATGGAACAAGGGAAAGCTGTTGATTCCTCTACCTGAGCCCACGGAAGGACAGCGACACAGTCAACGCTGAGGACCCTTCTCCTCTCCTTCCTTCCTCTTGCAAGAACCTGAACCGAAAGCCTGTCTGTGTCTCCAAGAGCCGCAGACAGAGGTGCTCATCCCTGCACCCATCTGCGTGACCAGGCCACCAGGGCCACGAGAGCCACTCCATCTGCCCCTGTGGCTGGGGTCAGCAAAGGGAAGAGCCCGGCCAGCAGGATGAGGGTCCTGGTGCGGTTTGACCATCTCTTTCAACAACATTGCAAAGATGCCTGAAGATTACCAGGAATACTTTCACAACACAGTCACCCATTTTTAATTCCTAAAACCCACTTGCGGGAGCACATGTCTCTTCCAGTGCAAAACCCCGTGGTCTAATTCCAAGGCTGCGTTCCTGCACCTGCAGTTACAGCCTTTGGAACAAATCCCACCGTACCCAGAGCCTTCTTTTCATCTAGCACCACCCTATTCCAAGCCTCCCCGTCCTGCCCTTGGGCCAGTGCAGAGATGCAGCGGAAACCACTCACTTCTTCTCTCAGCTTTCCATCGTGCAAAGTGAAAGCAGAAGCTAGGCTTTGAATCAGAAGACCTGTGTCTGGAGTCCCTCCCACCCGAGATGACTGTATCCAAATCCCATTGGCTTTTACCACTTCTCTGTGGAGCCTCATTGTGAAAACATCACAGATAAAACATCTAAAAAGCTCTACCAAACCTAGTAGTTATTTCTATCAAGCCATGCTTTTTATTAAAGTATTTTTTTCCTTCCCTTATAATCAGATTCTCTAATACTCTTAAATTTCAAAACACACATCTTACTATTGTCCTTTCCAATCTTGGGGACTTTGGAAGGTATCTGGGCAACAATCTTCTTCTAATGATCTTGTCATTCCTACAACCTTGTAATGGTCAGGCTGATCCAGATTCTAAGTCTCACAGTTCTTGAAGATTACTTTATTTCTCCTCAAGACCTTTAGAAATGTTCTAATATTTTCATCCCTGTACCCATTTCAAATCTTACCATGCACAACAGGGACCATTTCTATGAGGAAAGATGATGTAACAATTCAGTGCACCAAACCCACAGCCAGAGCAATGAATCTTTATCATGTATTAGAAACACAGAACGCATGAAGCAGTAAGTATTGTTCAAACAAGATTAACAACCTGCCTCTTCTGGGGGATTGTCAGGATCATAAATTGTCTTTGTCAAGGATTTGAGGAACTTCATTCTGCAATGATTCTGTTACACCCAGAAAGGTGGCACAAACAATCCCTTGCCAAGGCCTCAGACAGGCGGTATTAATACAGAACAAAATGATGAATTCAGAAACAAGAGAGAAGAGTAGGACTAAAAATGTATTCAGTTTTTGTTTTCTTTCAAACATTTTTGTTTCCTTCTTTTTGAGGTGCATGATTTCTCCTCTGGCTCAGCCCTTCTGTTTGCTGATTGTAAATCGCACGCATGCTGATCTGTGCCTTGAGGTCAAATTAAAAACTTAATCCTTTGCTGCTTCCCTCATGCCATTCACAGAACTTTTCCCACTTCTCTATGCCTGCTTTCCCCCTCCCTCAGCTTTTCCCTCCCCTCTTCCCTACTGCATTCTCCCCTCTCCCCGCCTCAGCCCTCTCTCTCCACAGATTGCCTCCATTCTAATTTCTGAGTCTTTACAAGCTCCCCTTGCCTGCTACCTACATCCAGACCCCTGCAGGCAGAGAGGAACCAGAAAAGTTAGGACTGATAAAGGCTTTTATATTTCTAAGTGCTCATTCTCCTGTTAGCGGGAAATAATCTTTACCAACTTGAACACTGCGGAGTATAACTTAGGGCACCTACTGTACCCTGCCATCTGTTCCAGTCCCTTTTATAGATACCAAATCCTGTATGGACAGTTTATTTTGTAAAATTTAATTTTAAGGGAAAATGTTTACTTAATTTTTATTTTATATTAATTTATATAACTTTTGCATTAGGCTTCCCTTTGTTCAATACTGTAATTTCTTAAGTATAATCTCTTAACAAAAATACAGTGTCAAATTAATTTCTCCTATTTGGGAATTTTGCATTAAAAAGTATCCAAGTAAAATGCTTAGAAACACTCACTTATGTGCACATGTAAAACTTCTGTTTCACAACATTGCTTTCCATCTAGGCGGGCCTTTCCATCCTTGTAAAATACTATTACACGTTCTATCTATGTATCAGTTCACCACAGTAGCACAAATGAAGAGGCTTCTCTTCAGGCTAGGCAGAAAGAGTTAGGTAATCCTGGCCCATTTTCCCCCTGAAATCAGCATACCCATGTGACTTTCTGATGGGAACTATTGTGGAAAAGATTACAACAAAAATAATTATCCTAGTTCTCCATAGAGTGGTTCCATGGACTCAGTCTCACTGTTTTCTCCAGCAAGTATCTATGCTTAAATTTTGAGTATTTCTCACAAATTATGTTGCACATAACTGAGTACAGTAACTCAGCCAAATAGAAACCTCTATGAGTTACACATTTTTCTGTATTAAAATAATGGCTTTCGTTGCAGTTGGGCTTTGGAACCTCCCCCTAAAGCCTCACTGGCTCAGAGAGAGGGCCTGTGGAAGGTGATTGGGTTAGCTTGCTATTAGAAGGTGGAGCCTCACAGGAAGGGGTGGGTCACTGGGGTCATGACCTGGAAGTGTTTATCCACCTTCCAGTCCTCTCTTCACTCTGCATCCTGGTGGCCATGATGTGAGAGATTCCTCCTTAAACCTTTGCACCATGCTCTTTCTTCCTGCTGTGAAGCCAGCAGACTATGAACAGAAATCTCTAAACACCACAAGCCAAGATAAATCTTTCCTCTTTTCAATTGCGGGTGTAAGATATTGTGTCTCAGCCACCAAAAAAAAAAAAAAAAACAGAGACAATCCAAATTTATTTCTCCAACCTCAACTCTCCATAGTCATTACTTATAAATTTACTATATCCTGTGTACTTTATAAATAGTATATTTCTAGGAAGATCAGTAAAATGTCCAAGCCTTTTAATTCTCCAACATTTAAATGAGTGCAATGCTACCTATCTCAATGAGTTTTTCAAATTGTACAATATATGTAAAATTACATGTAAAAATTATATAAAAATCAAAGTTCTATCCAAAGGAAAGCAGGATCAAATTTATTATTACCACACCTTTGATACACCTTAGAGATGGACTGTCACCTGAGTGTGTTTCCCAGTGTCTTGCCCCTTTGAAGACATCAGTAGGGGTTAGAACTGCTTCATTATCCCGTGCCAATTTTTGAGTCTTCTCCATTAGGAATATCACTTCCATCTTTTCATCATGCTCAAACTCTCCAAAGCTAAAATTTGTAACTTTTGTATGTTTCAGCCTTTTATTGATTACCACTGATGATGGAATTGCTTCCATTGAGACCAAGGCACAAGTCACTTCATTCCCCTTAAATAAATGTAACCAATTAATTAAATTATTTTGCTTCCTTTCATTATTCCCATTCTGAATAATGGGAATAAAGGTATCCAAATTTCTTAGTTTCTTCCCAAATTAGTGTTAATTTTCCCCAATTAGTGCTAATTTTCTCAATTAATTGAAAAAAGACAGAGGAAAAGAAGAAAGGAAGGAAAGAAAGAAGAATGAGGAATGGAGAGGAGAAGGAAAAAAAGCTATGGATAAATGGACCACGTGTAATATTGTGAAATGCTGTTTCTCAATGGCTTTTATCAGTTATGGTTAACAAATTGCTATTTCTGAACTTTGTCTTTGAAGTCACCAATAGCCACTTTAACAGAATGCTTCATTTCTTGCCTCCAAAAACCTCCTAGACCTGGGAGACATTAACTAATTAATCTAAATACGCGCAGAGAGGATCTCAGTAGGTGTTTAGGAGGACAAAACTGTCTACAAAATTCACCATTCCTGTCATTAAAATATCACCTGCTCCAATGCATCAGTAAAACACAGGCCTTGCAGCCACAGGAATTCACTTAGAACAACCTAAACTGCTTATAAAATATAATAGAGTTCTATTCACAACTATCATGTGTTATAAACTGAACTTATTAAGACCAGATTACTCCAAAGTATATTCTTATTGATACTTAAGTTATTTTGATTCATATCTTTTTATCTCTTTGGGGAAAAAAGTGAGAAAAAAATCCAAGCACTTAAAGATTTTACTTATCTGCAAACTTTCTAAAATCAAACAGTGCTTTCATAAACAGATTTGACATTTAATTATATACAGTCTTGGTCCTAATTTTTAGAAGTTGTGTCATTTAAAACACTCAAGTTTTTAAAACAAACATTCTTAACTGAATCAAATTTAAAATGTATTACATTGAAGGGAATGAACAGTTCTACCTAAAATAAGAAATAAAGATAATTCTAAGAAACAAATGTAATTTATCTTCTCTATACAATGGGTTAGTGCTCAGATTGACTATATTCTTCCTTAGGTAGCACAGCCTGGGAAATTCAGGACAAAGGCAACTTCATGTACCAATCTTTTGCAGGACAGAGTTTTTCAAGGAAACCCATCAGGTCCCCCAGCCAGGCTGTGCCCCTGCTGGCCCATTTTTCTCGGGACTTTAGCAAGTACACTAAGACAGGAAAGGAGCAAGGCAGAGGCTGATCCTGTAGAGTTGTACAAAGGATGTGACCCCAGGTCTCTGCAGTCTCACTGGATGAAAGATTCTGCATTTCACTTCTTTTGTAAACACCTCATCCAATACCCCAGTCAGTAGGAGTAAATAATGTACCCTTGGTGTACGTCCCATTAGAAAATTACCACCATTCATTTCTTCCTTTGTAGGGCTATTCAGCATTACAATGCTTCTGATGCTCCTTCAGTGTAGTAGAGCCCCACAAAAATACACATTTCATGGGGTCCCGGAGGACTTTTCACATTTCAGCTCCCAGCCAGCATGAGGTTCAGCATAGAAATTACCATGATCTCATTGAAGGAAGCTGCTGACAGAGGCATTGATGGATAGAAAGATGAAGCAGCTACACTGGTTCCTTGACCTGCCAGCTCCCTTTGCAAGCCCTATGGAGCTACATCTGTCCTGGGAAAAAAATCTACGCAACGCAGAGGTGAACAAGAGTTCCCAGGATTTCTAGAACCTTCAGTGCATCTTACAGTATATATCTGGGTACATTTTGACATGTTTTATCCAACTGAAATACATAAGTCTTACTTTCTATCCTCATTCTGTATTCAGTCTTTTGATCACTTGCTATAGGTTAGAAACCAAACTGTATCTTGCATAAACAAATCTGTGACCCCAAGGCAGCTATATACAGAAGTCCTTCTTTATAACTTTTAAATATGGGAATTTCTACAACTACAAATATTCATACAGAAAACTGAGCCAAAATTTTCCAAGGAAAATGTAACTCATAATCTGTTTGGACTGTAATAAAATATTTAAAGTTGCACGATGTTATAATTGAACCAGAGTCTAAACATCACGCATAATAAAATAATACATATTCCTGAGTTCCCACATGCCCGCTTTAAGAATATTTGATAAATTCATACTGTAAATCACGTTTGATTCTGTAGTAGCCCAGCATCTAATGATCAATAGAGTCCAGAAGACAGACCTAATATGACTGAGAGCAGCACTTAGGAAAATTACTGCAATGCCATTCAGCAGTGGTGCTGTGTGTCTTAAAAAAATACTGCTTTTCCCTCAGTTTACTTTGCTGTTGACAGCTGAACTTTACAATAACTCTTCATTTCAAAATGAAAATTACTTTCAACCCATTGATAAGCAGCAAAGAGATTAAAAAATACCCCCACGAATTTAAATCCCACAAGGCATTTTTGTCTCTTGCCTGTTTTCAACGTAACAGTCAGTCCGGGGTAGATGCTGCTGTATTCCTCCTTAGCAGGAGAGTCATCATTCAGGCAGGGACAGCACTCACCGTTAATAGAAGTGGATGCAGAAAAATCCTCCTGCCCTAGTGGGACCTTCCTCATTCACTCTGTGTTTCACAGCAGCCTGACAGAGGGTACACACACAAACAGGGTTTGATTTCCAGGGCTCCGGTCTGTCTTTTCATTCTGTACATTCATTTAGTACATTACAACCAACTCGACCCCCTGATGGGCCCTTCCTCCGCCTGCAGGATGCCCACTTCTCCACTGTGACTCTAACTCCGAGCTCTCGCTTCCCCAAAAACTCTATCAGAGTAATTTTCTGAAACACAAGTCTTGTATTTTTTCCTATAAAAAAAAAATCTTTCCCTGGCTCCCCCTGAAATGCAGAGTGAACCTGAACTCCACACTGTCTGACTCAGAGCACAGGTTTTCCTGCTGACACACTGCTGTGCCCCCTTTCCAGTCCCAGCTCCAGGGGAAGTTCTAGTTTTTCTTACTGGTACCTGTTTCTGACATATAATGTTTACATTCACTTCACGGAGTAGGTACATGTCCTGAACATATCTTGGTGCTTTTTATTCCCCTTTCTCTCCCTCATCCCTCCCCCTGTTTCTGCACCCCATTTCCTCACTTCTGGTTTGCAACATACAGTGACTGCTTTCCTTGTGGGAAGCTGGTTCAGTACAGGACAGGGCTCCATTCTTGGGATGGGTCAGCCCTCCCCCACTCTCCATTTCTGGGTTCCCTTCCCCTTTGCAGGAGATCCACCTCCCTGTCTCTACTCAGCAGTCACTTCTTTCGTTCCTTCTTTTTCCTTAGGATTTCTCCAGATGTTCAAATTTCCTGGCTCTGTACATCCCAGGCTGCTCCTCTCTCGGTGCTTTTCTTACACAACCTTCCCCGCTTGCCATGTGCTCTCACCACATCCAACTGCTACCCACCGCTCTTAGCCTGAAGAGTCATCTCTTCTCGGGAGACACCACTTCCTGTAGTAGCATCCACATAACATCATAACTCGGTGTCCTTTTGCTTTCCTATGTCCGCATCAAGACACAGAAGACACCTCCAACGGAAGCACTGTAATCCAACATCCATCGCAGAGGTCTCTCTTCCCCTTCACTGCTGCTTTCCTGCATCCTCAGCTGCACGCCTTTCTCTCTTCCTGCCTATGTCCTTTTCACATTTTCTATTTGTCATTAATGACTCTTAACTGCACCGAATGAAAGGCACTTGAAGACAAGTAGCTATCAAAGTGGAGCCTGCTACAAGTGAACATGTATGTAGGAGAGATGAGAGGGTCTTCCCGTTCCTTACCCAGAACTGCAGTCCTCCAGCGGTGGGTCCTTCTCTCTTTATAGTATTTGGAATGACTATTTCAAGCTAGTTTCTTCTACTTAGAAACCTCACTCAGGCAGGCACGGATCAGAATAGTCATGTTTCTTTGCAGTTTTTATTCTTCAACATCAGACATGCATGGAAGCCTATTCTGAATACCTCTCATGATCATTCTGATTCTTCTTTGAAGGTTTAACAGTCCCTGGAGTTTTACTACTATCCAAACACTGTACTGTCTCCTTGTACTCATTCTTGTCCTGCAGCACCTAATAAAGATCTAATACTGTTGTTGGAGATTTATTACCACATAGCTGTATTTAACTGTACACACATGGTTAGCTGCTCTGTGCTTCATTTCTTCTAAGTCACAGGGAATTATACACTTGCCACAGTCACAGACTGTCCCTTCTCCATGTTTGTAACAATCCACACGAAGAATTGCTCTGTAAGGCTTCCTTGAAATAGTGTAGATATTTTCTCAATCCTCAAATAGTTGCCCAAAATCTTGTTTTCCTCAACACTGCTTCATTTTCTTAAATGACAGTAGTTAGAAAATGTGCTTAATGCCTTTTAAAGAAAATAACTTGTGTCATTATTGTTGGTTAAATATTTACCTTGGAAATAATTAGAATCCAAGCAATCATTGAACCTGAACACATCTACAAGGTGCCTTGAAAATTAATGGAAATCGCTGATTCTGCCATGTCTGTAATTCAATATTGTTTCAAAGTTTAGTTATCAAATGTGCCATTTAAATGTGCAATTTAATATATTACAAGGTATAAACTGGTAGTTTAAAAAGAAATAAATTTTAAATGCAATTATTAGTGTCTTAGTTACTCTTTACTTGTCACTGAGACAAAATACCTGACACCCAAAGTTCGGGAAGAAAAAGTTTATTTCTTATAATTCTTGGAGGTTTCAGTCCATACTCATTTGGCTCCAAGGTAGTGTGGCATGGTGGGGCTGCCATTCAAGGCTGGCTGCCAAACAGCAAGGCAGAAACCCTCAAAAAAAGAGAGACACACCTTCCTGCCCTTACATCATATCCTAGCTCCATATCCTGGCTCCGCCCCTAGGCGGGTGTAGCACCCACACTACCAATCTGAGCACTAGACAATGAACCAATCACAAATGCTAGATTTGGTAGAGTCCATAATTACATGAGGCTTGGGGGGCACTGACATAAACCATGACAGTAAGTGTAATCTAATCTTTGTTTGAGGATTCACGAGGTCTTGTAAAGTGATACAGCCCCTCAGGAACATTACTATGAGCATCAGTGAAGGCAGTCATTTGGCGGGTGTGGTTTGGGCATTAAAATTTATCAAAACTTTCCATGTGTAAGGTCCCATGGATCAAACCCAGGGCCTCATATATACTAAGCATGCTTTGTACCTTGTGGCTCCACCTCTGGCCAGGGATGTAAAACATTAGAAAACATGCCACACATAATATTAAGCAGAACAAATAGAACACCAAGCGAAATAGCATATCTAAACATGGAAAGTGCATTTATTTGCACAGAAAAAAATTCAAGAAGACAAGAGCAAGTGCTCATATTTGGGTAAATGGTCCCCAAAGTCCATGTGGAGAGCCTTTTCCCTCAAGCTGGTCCCTTTGGCAGTTGGTGGAAACTTTTGGAGATGAACTATGCCTTGGGAGTTCTTCAGGTCATGGAATGCTCTCAAAGGCCACTTGTGGGGCCCTGGTCTCTTCCTTTTCCCATATTTGCTTCCTGCACTTGATGTGAGGAGTTCCATTCCACCTTTTACCTCTCACCCCAGTGCACTGCACCATGGAAAGCTCCCAACAATGGGGCCAATTATCGACTGGAATCTCCAAAATCTATGAGCCAAAATAAGCCTTTGCTCTTTATAAGCTAATCATTTTGGGTATTTCATTATAGTAATGTGAAGATGACTAACATATTAGTAATCTGGGTAATGGAAGAATACACCATGAAAGAAATTTCACTAATGTCCGCAAATGAAGTGATGTAAGTGTCAGATTTTTTTTTATTTAAAAATTTCAAAGCATGAACTTTTTGATAGACTACAAAACTAGAAGTCTTCCTTCAATTAGAGCATAGCTTAATATTCTTTGTGTACCTTGGGACATATCTGTGTTCAGGGGCCTGTTCCTATGTGGAAGCACACCAGTGGGGTGTGGAAGTTTTCTTGGAGGGTCAAAAGCAGCGCTGTAAGCTAGAAAGACGAATGTGTCCAAAGTCTGGTGTGCAGCTCAACAGAGGCATCAAAGATGTGTGAGACTGAAGCAACATAATTGGTTCTGATACCCGTGTTCCTATCACAATATCACCTGTCAAGTGTTCAAATATATCTGGAAAACAATTTTGAGTCCAGCTGGACCTAGTTAGTGTTTGATTTATATGCCTAGGACTCTGAGACATGGGAGCAATTTTTTTTTCAGGTCTGCCAAAGTGAGAAATAACACACCTTTCCAGGCATGCTATTCTTTTAATAATTTATATAGCAATAGAGAAAAATTGCTGGATGCTGAGAGAACCCGACCAAAGGTCTTCACTGCCTCTTAATCACAGTTAAATTCAGTGTGAAGAATCAGCCCAGTATTATGCCGTCTGCCCTTGGCCTCTGCTTAAGGTAGCAACTAGTCACTGCCCAAAATACCCCGGCACTACAATCGGCATTGTCCACTGCGTCACCATAAGAGAATGATAAACGGGGCGGGGGGAGACGGGGGTCTACATCTGCAGCCACTGAGAAGGTTAGGATTCAGAGTGAAGGAGACCTGGCTGCTGTGCCGCTGAATTCCATGTGATACTCCGGACTCCACAGAGCCATTCATACTTCATTAAGATCCTGTTCTCTTCCTTCACATTTACAGAGCAAAATCGCCTCACTTCCCCATTCTACTCTGTATTTTACTCTCACTACCATTTACAGATATATGAAAAGTAAACTTATATTTTCTTTCAACTAGGGAGTGAGCACATGGGATTTTCAGGTAATATGTGTAGGCAAGTGTTGCAAACACAGCTTTTATTTCAGGGTAGGGCCAAGATCTGAGGGGGCTGGAGGGAGCAGCTCAATTTTAGTCCATTAACACTGTGGTCATGTGAAAGAAAATGTGTCACAGAGTAAACGGAAAGACCTTCGGCCCCCTAGATTGCACTTACCTGAGATTTTCCAGGACAGGAATCAGAGTGTAAAGAGTTAAGAAGAAAGTCTATCAGGAGCACCTGAAAGCAGGTGTAGGTCTTTTGTTCCAGGCCTGAGATAGGACATAAAAGATCTGGTCTGACACCCAGAATGAGCTTTTCATAAAGCAGGGATGGCATTTTTGATAGCTAGAAGTGCCCCCCTTCATCATGACAGACAGGCACCCCACAACCCTCCTCTGCTCCTCTGCGGCTTTCAGCACACACTGTGGAGGACAAGACTTAAAGCCCACTCCTTGCATGGCAGAGAGCTGAGCGCTCATGCCTGCACCCAGGCACTCAGGCTGCACAGTCTCCTGGTGATGTCACACTGGCACACCAGCCATTTCTAATGTGGCATTCGGCAGAAGAAATCAGACAATTTGTTAAAACTTGGGTAGCTATTCAACAACCCTGGTTTCTTATTCAGTAAGTCTAGGGTTGTTTACAGGACCCCAGCTGGCTGAGGGATCACAACCTTGAACAGCATGGCCAGGGGCAGCACTGTGAAATGTATATCCTGGTTAGGAAGCATCTAACCTACAGCCTCCTTCACTCGTTCCTTTCTCTCCACTTTCCCTAAGACATATTTTATTTGTAAGCTGTGCCGACAAATAAATCAATGAAACAGTTGATAGAGTATCCAACTTCCTAACTGAATACCTCCTTATTTAAAGAAACCTTGTTCTCTTCCAAAAGCATAGGAAAATCAAAACCTAAACTACTACATAAGATCAACTATTTACCATTTCATTTAAATTCTGCTCCTCTGGAATCTATATTGAGAAACTACATTGAGAAATGGTAAAGGGGTTTATACCAAATCACGAAGGCCCATGTCAACAGAGTTTAGGAGTTTGGAGTTAAGCCAGGTTTGAATTCATTTATTTGATGTATCAGACTGCTTTCCATGTCTGGGACAAAATGCCTGATACCTGAAATGTGGAGGAGGGAGGACTGATTTTGGTGCCTGGGTTAGGGGGATAGGGAGGGAGAGAGCTACTCATTTCATGCAACTGAAAGCAGAGATGTTTAGCACATTCAGTTACTGACTCTCTGGTGGATTGAGCCACGGATGAGCTTAGTTTCCCTACAATTCAATCATCTTCCAAAAGCTCCACGTGGGAAACATGAGTTGCTGGTTCCAAACTGCAGCACTGGAGAAGTTGTTAGAGATAGACAAGCAAATATACATGGGGATTCTTCAAGAGAAAATGGGACTTAGTATTTGTAGAACTTTCCACAGGGTACCTGGCACTTTTTTTCTTTTTTTTTTTTTTAAATTTTATTTAAAGGGTGGGGAAGCAAAACAGAAAAAAGGGTAGAAATAATACAGAATTTCAAAAAAAATAAACAGCTTGATACATTACATATTGTCTTCTTGGACATAGTTGTTCAAATTACAAAACTAAAGCACATAAAGTGGACATTCAAACAGTGAGGCTGCAAACAGTTCTGTTCACCGATCCAACAAAAACTTAGTAAAATGGTTATCAATCCTACACACTTAAGTATACATACAGTTACCTATTTTAGAGCACTTTCTTTTCCTCCTCTTCTATTTTTTAAAAAATTTTTTTTGTTTAAAGAAAAAAATTTTGAAACAGAAAGAGGGTAGAAACAATACAAAAATCTCAAAAACAAAACAAAACAGAAAAAAAAACAGTAACCAGTAAAAAATCACTAGTTGATAATTACATAATTTCCTGTTAGATGCAGTTTTTCAAGTTACAAAAGTAAAGTCCACAAAGTGGACATTCAAACAGTGAGACTGCAGTCAGTTTTGCTCATCCATCCAACTAAAACTTTAGCAACATGGTTATTAATTCCACACACTCAAACATATATGCAGTTATATATTTTAGAATACTCTCTTTTCTTTTTTTCTTTACAATAACTATAATCCATTCTTGTAAACTACTTAAAAGTTCTACACATGTATAAGTCTCTACACATATACCTAGCCTTTCTGTATTAGAGGGAGAAACAAATCAAAACAAGTCAGCAATACAAATTCCTAGAACATACAAAAGAACATACAAAAGAACATATGAAAAGAACATACAAAAACACAACACTAGGTGATCTACGGTAGTCACTATGATGTCTCTTGTTATTTTCAATAAAATTGTCTGTATCATCAAATATAATATAAACTTAGCATTGCTTTACATTATTAATAAAATCTAAACATTGGAGACATTATAGGACTTCAAAGCCAGTTAACAATCAAATCAGAAGGGGTATCCTATTGAATCCTGTCATCTTCAGAGTAGTTGCCCCTACTCTCAGACTAGACACTCTCAAGCATACCAGATTCAAATGAAATCAGTCAAGATAAAACAGTGATATAACCAATTTTCTCTGTCTTATCTCTGCCATGCTATTTTCCTGTTGTTATTTGTTTACTTTTCTCCTTCATTCCACTGTCTGCCTCTTTCTTTGAGGCCTTTCTGCCATTATTCCTGGAACCCTGTTGATTTTCTTCTCTCTCTCTAGAATGTCCTTCAGTATTCTTTGCAGGGTTAGATTGGTGGCCGCAAACTCCCCCAGTTCCTCTTTGTCGTGGAAATATCTTGTCTCTCCATTAATTTCTGAGAGACAGTTTTTCAGGGTACATCATTCTGGGTTGGAGGTTATTTTCTTTCAGGGCTTAGAATATTTCACTCCAAGCTCTTCTTGATTTGATGGTTTGCATTGAGAAGTCTGCTGTGATTTTGATGAGTTTTCCTTTATAGGCAATCTGTTTCTTTTCTCTGACCACTTTTAATATTCTGTTCTTGTGATGGATTTCTGGGATCCTGATTATTGTATGTCTGGGTGTAGATCTGTTTGGGTTGTAGCTGGCTGGAGTTCTATATGCCTCATTTATCTGAACTTCACTTCCGTTACCTATGTTTGGGAAGTTTTCCTTAATTATTTCTGTGAATAGACTTTTTATTTCATTTGTATTTATGGCTGCATCTTCATTCACATATTTTATTCTTAAGTTATAAATCCTCTTGTCATCTTCTAGCCTTTGTATCATTGCTTCCTGGTTCCTTGTTATTTTTAAGAGATCCTTCCTTTCATGATCATACTTTGCAAATCTATCTTCAAGTTTTGAAAGTGTGTCTTTTGTTTCTGTTAAAAGGTTTTGCCAGGTTTCAATGGAGTTTTTAATTTCCTGATATTTTCTTTGGATCTGCTTCATATATTCTAGATTTTGTTTATATTCTTCATCAAAGGCTTCTCTCCTTTCTTTAGGTTCCTCTATTCTTTCATTTGTGCCTACCTGAGAATTACCCAGGACTTCTTTTATTAATCTTCTTATATTTTGCTTCACCTGAGTTAGAATTTCAGATTTAAATTCGACAATGAGGTCACGGACATATTTATTTCCAATGAGGCTGTCTCTGACATTACAGGTTTGCTGCTCTCAACCTCCTCTGCATTCACCTCTGTTGGACTCACTTTCCCTGGTTCTGCAGTTGGGGACCTTTTGCTCTTTCTCTGTCTTGTCATGTTTTTGGCCCCCTTCAGACAGGTGGGTGGTAGAGGTCTCTGAGCTTTTCCTATTGCTTAAAGTTTTTCTGCAATGCACTTGCTAGGGAAGTACTGCCCCCCAGTCCACTGTGAATCTGTGAGTTGCAGGCTGAGAGCTGGCTCCTCCCCCTATGCCAGTCAACCAGTTTAGGCTTCAACAAGTTTGTGGGTACCTGGCACTTTTTTGGTGGAATAGTGCTCTGGGAATGATACATGAAATAGTATCAGTTTCCCCAAAGACTCAGATAAATGATCAATTGAAATGGTGTGGGGTCATTTTTCTTTTAAGTTACTTAAATGATGAAGGTGTTTGTAAAAGAGACATTGAGCATATATATGCAAAAGGAATGATTAGTTTTTAAGATATGAGCCTCATTCCAATAAATGTAAGAACACAATTGAAGTCAGATTTCATTAAATTATTGTCAAACTAAAACCACTGAAAAACTATTAAAAAATGAAAAAGCTGAGCTCCTTTTCCTCTTTAGAACTGGATAGTTATTATTAGAATATCTACTAATTAGTTAATTTATTCTGTAGTTCATGGTTATGTTAGAGTCTAACAAAAGACTTACAAGTTTTAATTTTTAGATAGACCCAATGCTTAGATCAAATTTGTGAATTTTATGATTTCCAATTAAACTCACACATGTCCTTCCAGTAATTTATCAAAAGATTATTAAGCTATTGAGTTAAATACTAGATATTTCCTGAAAGGGTCAGAGATTGATAAGGATTACTGTTAGAAACCTTTTTAAACCATAATGTATCAATTTCAAATTACAGAACACAGTGTAAATGTCATTTACACATTAGAATAAGCTAAGAAGCATTATCTCCATCTCCCTGCATCACTATGTAGCCCATTTTCTATCCTGCACTGCAGATAAAGTTTATGAGGCTGAAGACCTTGTTTCCTGTTTGATGAACACTAAGTGCTTAATTTTAAGGATTTCACTGATCTCTTGTGCAAGAGAAGACACAATTGTATTCTAAACAAGAGGGTAAAGCTGTGTATTACAACACATTTAGAAAGTTTTTCTGTCCCTATAAATGTGTTTAATATTAATCAGAAGAGTAAATGGAGTTCTTCTAGGATGGCATTGCATAAATTATATACAACTATACAAAATGAAAGATATACTTTTATTCATTTGCTGATTAATTCAACTGTTATTTATTCAACTCAAAGTTTATTCTATAGTCTATCTAATGAATTATCCATCTATCAATCTACCTAGCCATCCATGCATCCATCAGTCTATCTATCTATGGATCTGTGTATGTATCTATGTAGGTATGCATGTATGTATGTATGTATGTATCATTTATCTATCTACCACCTAACTTCTAGCTGGATAATTTGGACATAAGAGTAAATAACTGTATATAAAGTTCAGTGATGACATAAAAGAAAGCCTCATTAAGAAGAAATCATTTCTAATCATTTCACAAAATTAACTCCTCTGAGTATGTTCAGACACAAAACCAAGCTTTCCACTTTTCCAAAGTATCAGAGAACTCAGTGAAGAGGGCCAGTGAGAGTCAAGGTGTGGTGGAGACTGAATACTTTAATTATTTGTCTTATTCTGATTATATGTGCTCAACATTAGCTCTACTGATTAAAAAGGAAATTTTTTCAGGTTGTATTCATCTATTTCAAATGAGAAAATTACACACTTAACATCTTTCAATACTAATCCGAAGATGCAGCTAAACACACAGATAACTAACTGATCAATGCTCAGAAGAAAGGTTCACACTCTACAAAGGCAACTGACCTGCAAAGTAAAGAATGTCGTTTAAATGTCACCCAGGGGAATGGCTATGCTTAATGCACAGGGAATCATGACAGAGTCCTGCCCTGCTGAGGCCCAGGGCTGAATTACAACACATTGTGTATCAGAAAAAACAGACAAACAAATCAATAAGCAAACACCAGGGAATGAGTGGGCAGAGCCTCCCGAGGGAACTTCCAGTCCATGGAATCCTTTAATTGCAGTCTGTACCCCAGAAGCCACTGCTACTGAAGGGAGAAAATTCACCCCATGGAGCCAAGCTCCATGGTCCTACAGTAACCTGGAGATTTTTTGAGATAGGAGAGCAATGAGAACGCAGCTTAGAAATAACACCAAACAATGTCTGTAGAAACTATTTCTACTGTTTTTATATTTGGAGAAATTTATTGACTTCTTTTGCAAAAGCCTTAGAGTTCTGCTTATGGTTGAGATTACAACTTTTGCTTTGGTTGCAAAACTAGGATCATCATTAATGATGGCTACATAAAATAGCCAGACTATCTTGTACCCAATGATGTAATTATAAGGAATTTCAAACCTACTGGCTATTACAATTATGAAGGAGGAAAAATAAAAGCCAGAACCTAAATATTTCATAAGAATCCCTAGAGACCATGCTGTCCTCCTTTGCAATGTAAAATATTATGTGAAAATGTTAAGTAATTGGTAAGTGTTACCAGTAGTTAGTTAAGCTCTGAAAACAGGATCTTGTAAACCAATCCAAATCTTTGCTATACTAATATGTTTATTCATCTAAGTAAATTTTTTATGTCTAGCATACTAGTCAAGATGAGAATAAACAGAGAACAAGTATTTATCTTCACATAAATTGTAGGATATCTTGATTTCCATTCCCCAAGAAAGTCAGTGTTTAATATATATATATATTTATATATATATAAAACTGCTAGTTGTACAGTCACTCAACTCATGGTGTCTTCCACAAAAAATGTATTCCTCCTTATTGCTCAGTGCTCACAACGGGGTGTTATACATAGTGACATGAAAAACAGCTTGTCTAACTCCACAGAAAACTGTGAGAACTAATAAAAATGAGTACAATAATATTGCAGGATATGAGAATAAATACACAATCTCAGTAGCATTTCCATACAACACTATCTGAAAAAGAAATCAAGAGAAAAATCTGATTTACAATGGTATAGAATCTTAAATAAGAATAAAGATGAGCAATGAAGTGAAAGTTCTCTAGATTGAAAACCATAACACATTGATGAAAGTAACTAGAGAAAACAAATAAATGGAATCATAGTCTACATTCATGCATTAGAAAAATTATTTTTGTTAAAATGCCTATATAACACAAAGAAATATACAGGATTGATGCAATACCTACAAAAATTCCAATGATATTCTCCACAGAAATAGTAAAAATAGTCTTGAAATTCATATGGAATCACAATAAACAAACAAAAAACAGCTAAAGCAGTTTCAAGGAAAACAAGTTTGGAAGCATCACACTTCCTGATTTAAAATTATGCTACAATAGACCTATGGCAGTCAACACATGGGTATATACTGGCATTCAAACAGATAATGCATACAAACAGAGCACAGATGAATAGAGCAAATCAGAGAGCCCAGAAATAAGTCCAACATAGATGGTCAACTGAAGGCATTGTTACTGTTTAGATCTAAACCATCCCTCACAATAAGGCTTATGATTGGAAGACGATTGGACCTAGGAGGTGCCATGCTCATCAATGGATAGATCCACTGATGAGTTCAGCAGCTGAATGTGCTGTAGGAGGTGTGGTCTTGTTGGGGGAGGCAATCAGTGGACACGTGACTTGGAAGGGTGTCTTCTAGCTCCTTCCTTAACTCTCTACTTCCTCGATGCCATGAGCTGAGCAGCTGTCCTCTGGGCGGCCCTTTTGGCAGTGATTTTTCTGCCTCAGAGCCAGCAAACCATGGACTGAACTCGTGAGAAACTTTGACTCAAACACATTTCTCTTTCTTTAAATTGTGGTTGTCAGGTATTTTGTCCACCTAATGGAAAAGCTAATATTAGAGGCATTAAGAGGACACAGTGGGTAAATAAATATAAATGGTGCTGGGGAAATTGGATTTATTCATGCAAAACAGTGAAACTGGACCCTTATTTTACACAACTCAGGTTTAAGGTAAAATATCTGAACATAAGACCTGAAACTGTAAAACTCTCAGAAGAGAACGTAGGTGAAAATTTCCTTGATCTTGACCTTGGTATTGAGTATTATATCACAAGAAAATTTCTGGCTATAAAAGCAAATATAAAGAAATGAGAATATATTAAATAAAATGTTTCTGCCTTGGAAAGGAAACAATTTGCAAAATGAAACTGACCTGCAGACTGAGGAAAATATTTGTAAATCACATATGTAATAAGTAGCTAACCCCCAAAACTCAGAAACAACACTTGTAACTCAATATCAGGAAAACAATCTCTTTTTAAAATGGACAAAGGAACTGACAGATACAGCTTCACTGAAACATAAAATTGGATAACAAGTATATGAAAAGGTACTCAATACCATCCATCATTGGGGAAAATTCCTTGATCTATCATATTGCATTAGGATGACACTCATGAAAAAAAGATGAGACAAATTTGGGTGAGTATGTATGACCCTGGCATACTGTTGGTGCAAACTGGTGCAGACATTGTACAAAACAAAGAGATATTGCCTAAAGAAATTAAAAACAGAGTGACCATAGCACCCAGCACCCACTCTTCTGTGCAAATTGTGTATCCAAACAATAGGAGGTCACTTCCTGGCAAAATCAACCACACTGACTCATAATAACCCAGAGAGCAACTTAAGTGTCCACTGCTGGACAGATGGTGCATAAAATGTCGCATGTATGTGATGCAATATGAATTAGCCTTTGCCGCAACATGTTCTGAGAGAACCAGAGGATGTTATTCTATGTGAAACAAGCCAGGCACAGAAAGAAAACAAACAAACAGATCAAATACACCTAAGAACAAACAGTGGTTACCTATAACGGGAGAGAAAAGACAAGTAGAGAGAATTCACAGGAAGCAAACCAGCATGTATGTAGCAAACCAGCACAGGGCTTGAGCACTGTGTTTAAAACTTTCCTGTGTTAGGGATTTTAACACAGAGATTTTAGCTGTTTTTAAAAAATAAGTACATGAGGGGATATATTAATTTGGCTCTCTATAATAATGGCTTTAGTGTTTGTATGACCCCTATAATAGTTTATAAACTCCAGAAATATATAACAAATCTTATTTAAAACAGTAAAATAGAAGAAAAATTTGTCTGAAACAAGAGCATTCCAGGACTATTAAATAACCTGGAAACTCTCTTCAAACACAATGATTTTAAGGCCACATTTTTAAAAAGGTATGACCTTGGCCACCAAATGACTGTTTGCTCTGACAGCTCTTTTTCAGGAGGTATTATTTCAAAAATTCTCAAAGTGCATCTGACTGCCAAAAGGATATGGGATTGAGGATTTACAAGTGATGTTAAACATTTTCTCATTTCAAAGGAGTGTTTGTATGTACAGAAGATAAAATCTTTAAGCTAGGGGCTGTTACCGATGGTACACTTTGGTGGTAGGAAGCTTGGAAGTGTTTCATACCTCATCAAACAAATACCCTCTATGTATTTAGGAGGAATGAAGGAAACTTTTTTGTAATAAAATTACTTAATTATCCATCAAAATATGGCAGTTTTTACACACATTAAATATTTCAAAGCAAGTTATTCCACTTGAATTAACTTCTCAGGCTTTACCCATATATACTAACAAAATATGAAAAAATGCTTCCTTTAAAGAGAAAAATCTAGGGTGCCCTCCTGACCCCACCACATGGAGAGTAGCCACTGAGCTCTGCCCCAGCTTAGGCCGCTGGGATGTGCCTGCATGCCTAGGCGGCCCCCCACTGCCACTGCACAGAGTATGACCACTGTGTTCCTCCCAGGATCGGGCTGCTGAAGCATGCTTGCAACTGGGCTCACTTCTCCCATGTGCTGACCCAGAGGACTACTGCACCCACCTAGGCTTGGCCTGCTGTCCTCGGCTCCCCTCCCCACCACTTAGACCAAGCTCTGCTGTGAATGTTTGGCTCCCACTCCCTCCCAGAACCTTGAACTGCAGAGGCCTGGCAGTGCTGGTTTGACAGGAGAGTTGGTGGCCCCTTTCCCAGAGAGAGGACCCTGGCAGGCTCCAGTCACTATGTACCAAACAATCGGGCAGACATCAACCACAGAGTAGGACCCTAGGAGATACACGGATGACAGTTATGACTATTGGGATTAAATAACTAAATATTGGCCCAGAAGGTTAAAATGACAAAACAAAAAACCAAAATGCAATCTCAAACATCTAGTTCATCAGGTGCAAGAACAGGCAATAGTGAAACAGAGGACTTTAAAAGTCATACACCAGAAATGTCCTGAAAAGATAGCAAACGAAGTAAAGAAATAAATCCATGAAGCTAAAGAGGAATCAAATTAGAAGTAATGTCCTATGTAAAGAGAAATAACAACCTTAGTAAAGGATTTGTTCAACATAGCTAGGGAAGAAATAAATTAAAAAGATACAGGAGCATGGGAAACTGATTGAAACTTTGAATGAATAATGTAGAAAACAAGCAGAATCCATGAAACAAATTCAAAGAGATATCCAAGCAACAAAAAATTCTACTGAAAGCTGGAAAAACCATTTAAATGAAGCTGAGGATAGAATTTCAGACTTTGAGGACAGGATCGCAGATAGCAACCATAAAAGGATAGAACTTACAATAACAAAGCAGCTTGAAATGACAAACTAGCAGCTTTAAGAAGATGCTAAGAGATACAATGTAAGACTGATAGGCATCAGTGAGGATGCAAGAGACAATGCAAAGGACAAAATTTAGCTGTTCACAGAAGTAATGACAGAAAATTTCCCAAACATGGGGGAAAAATCTGATATACAAATAAGTGAGGCATATACAACACCAAAGAATCATAAGCAATATAAATCTACACCCAGACATATAATAATTAAGATCCCAGACATACAGCATAAAAACAGAATACTAAAAGCTTTTAGAGAAAAGACAAAACTCACCTATCAAGGAAAGCAAATTAGAATCATGGCAGACTTCTCAGTACAAACCTTCAAGTTAAGATGAGCTTGGAGTACAGTATTTCAAGCCCTAAAAGAAAACAACTTTCAACCCAGACTAATGTACCCAGCAAAAGTGTCTTTCAAATTTAATGGAGAAACAAGATACTTCCATGACAAAGAACAACTGAAGAAATTCTTATCTGCCAAACAAACCCAAAAAACAATATTGAAAGACATGCTAGAAAGAGATGAAAATGACCACAATCTCCAGAACAACAGCAGAAAGAAACCACCAGGCTGGACAAGAAATTGAACAAGTGAGGCAAATGGGAAACCAACAACAGGAACACAACATGGCAAAGTCAAGCCAGTACACAGCAGTGATATCCATAGTGTAAATGGCCTCAATTCACCTGTCAAAAGAAACAGGTTGACAGAATGGATCAAGAGACAGGACCCCACAATATTCTGTATACAAGAAACACATCTGACTTAAAAAGAAATTTATAGACTAAAAGTCAAATGATGGAAAACAGTATTCCATGCAACAGGAACCCAGAAAAAAAGCAGGGGTAGCTATTCCATTTGCAGACAAAATAAACTTCAAACCTAAAACCATTAAAAGAGATAAAGAAGGCCACTACTTTCCACTACTTATAAGTGGAAAACTACAAGAGGAAGAACTAACAATTATAAATATATATGCACCAAATACAGGAGCACCCAACCATATAGGAAAAACACTAGTGGACATGAAAAACCAAATACACAAGAACACAATTGTAATAGGAAACCTTAAGACCTCACTGTCACAAAGAGATAGATCAACTAGACAAAAAGGTCAGCAAAGAAATAATAGAACTGAATCACACCTGTGAACAAATGGACTTAGTGGATATTTACAGACTGTTCCACCCGACGACATGAGAATATACATTCTTCTTAGCTGCACATGGGACATTCTCCAAAATAGACCATATATTAACTCATAAAATATTCTTAAGTAAATGCAAAGGGAGTGAAATCCTCCCATGCATAATATCTGACCATAGTGCACTAAAATTAGAAATCAATGGCAAAAAAATGCTGCAAAACATGCATAAATACATGGAGATTAAATAACAACCTTCTGAACAACCAGTGGGTTACAGATGAAATCAAAGAACAAACAAAATAATACCTATAATACAACAAAAATGCAGATACAACATACTGTAACAATGAGAGCAGTCCTAAGAGGAAAATATATAACAATAAATAGTCACATTAAAAAATGGAATGAACACAAATAAATAACATAATGCTACATCTCAAGCTTCTAGGAAAGGAAGAGCAAGTCAAATCCAAAGCTCATAGAAGAGAGGAAATTGTAAAGATTAGAGCAGAAATTAATGCAATTGAAATAAAAAAATAATACAAAGAATTAACAAATCAAAGGGCTCATTTTTTGAAAGAATACATAAAATTGATAAACCTCTAGCCAACCTTATCAAGAAAAAGAAAGAAAAAACTCAAATCCATGCGATAAGGACTGAAAAGAGGGAAATTACTACAGATCCCATGGAAATTCAAAAGATCATGAACACCTACTTTGAAAATCTCTACTCACATAGGGTGGAAAACACAGAGGAATTGGACAGATTTCTAGAAACACATGAACTACCAAAGCTCAATCAAGCTTTGGAAGATGTAACAATTTTGAATAACCCAATATCAGCTACTGAAATCGAAAATGTGTTTAAAAACTTACCAACAAAGAAAAGCCCAGATCCTGATGGATTCACAGCTGAATTGTATAAGAAATTTAGAGAGGATTTAATGATAATACTCCTTAAACTCTTCAATGAAATTGAAAGAAAAGCAGTCCTCCATAAATCATTTTTGGAGGCAAATATCACTCTGATACCCAAACCAGAGAAAGAACCAACCAAAAAGGAGAACTAAAGGTCAATCTCACTAATGAACATTGATGCAAAGATTCTCATTAAAATACTGGCAAATAGAATGCAGCAAATCACCAAGAAGATTATACACCACAACCAAGTAGGATTTATTCCAGGAATGCAGTGATGGTTCAATTTATGCAAATCAATAAATGTAATACACCACATCAACAGAGCCAAAAATAAAAATCACATGATCATCTCAATAGATGCAGAAAAAGCTTTCAATAAAGTCCAATACCTGTTCATAATAAAAAAAAATCTACATAAACTCAGAATACATGGTATGTACTCAATCTCATAAAGGTTATTTATGACAATCCAACAGCCAACAATATATTAAGTGAACAAAAACTGAAAGCCTTTACTCTAAAATCAGGAACAAGACAAGGACATCCACTATCACCACTCCTATTCAATATAGTTCTAGAAATACTAGCCAGAGCAATCAGACAAGAGGGAGAAATAAAAGGGATAAAAACAGGAAAAGAAGTTAAATTATCATTATTTACAGACAAGATGATACTCTACATAGAAGACCCTCAAAACTCCATTAAGAGACTATTAAAGGTAATAAAGAAATTCAGCAGTATAGCTGGATACAAAGTCAACACTCAAAAATCAATAGCATTCTTGTACACAAACAAAAAACTCACTGAGAGAGAAATTATGGAAATATTGCCTTTCACAATAGAATCTAAAAAAATGAAATACTTAGGAATCAACCTAACCAAGAATGTAAAAGACCTATATGCTGAAAATTATACTACACTGAAAAAGGAGATTGAAGAGGATATTAGAAAATGGAAGGATGGATATTCCTTGCTCTTGCTTAGGAAGAACCAACATTGTGAAAATAGCCATACTCCCAAAACTGTTATAGAGATTCAATGCAATCCCAATCAAAATACCATTAACATACCTTAGAGATCTAGAGAAAATATTCCTAAAATTCATCTGGAAACAGAAGAAACTTAGAAAAGCAAAGGTGATTCTGGGCAACAAAGGCAAGACAGGACGCATCTCAATTCCTGACTTGAAACTATACTACAAAGCCACAGTAATAAAATCAGCATGGTGCTGGCCAAGAAATAGACCTGAGCATTAATGGAACAGATTAGAAGATGCAAACACTACTACAAAGACACTCAGCCACCTTATATTTGACAAAGGGGCTAAACATGTTCACTGGAAAAAAAGATAGCCTCTTTAATAAATGGTGTTGGAAAAATTGGCTTTCCACATACTGACGACTGAAACTAGACTCATGCCTATTACCACACACTAAACTTAAAATGGATCAAGGATTGAAACATTAAAACAGAAACACTAAATCTACTGGAGTACAAGGTAGGTAGAAATCTTGGAGACATAGGGGTAGGCAGAGAATTCATGAATGAAATGCCAACTGCATGGGAAATACTTCAAAGAATCAACAACTGGGGTCTCATATTACTAAAAAGTTTCTGCACCTCAAAAGAAATCACCAATACAGTGAAAAGAAAGCCCACAGAATGGGAAAGAATTTTAGCTAACAATCCCTCAGACAAAGGACTTGTATCTAGAACATATAAAGAGCTGAAAAACATCAAATCCCCCAAATTCAAAGACCCTCTCCAAAAATGGGCATTGGAGATGAACGTGCAGTTCTCAGATGAAGATATACAAATGACAAATAAACACATGAAGAAATGTTGACCATCACTAGCTGTTTGAGAAATGCAGATTTAAACAACACTGAGACTTCATCTCACTCCAGAAAAAATGTGGCTGCCATCAAGAAAACAACTGATAACAAATGTTGGCAAGGATGTGGGCAAAAAGGAACACTGCTCCACTGTTGGTGGGAGTGAAGACTGATGCAGCCACTGTGGAAATCAGTATGGAGATTCCTCAAAAAACTAGGATTGGAGGTTCTATTCAACCCAGTTATCCCTCTCCGAGGTATTTTCCCAGAAAAATGGAAAAGGTCATGTCACAGAGATATATGTGCCCCCATGTTCATAGCAGCACAATTTGTGACAGCTAAATCTTGGAAACAACCAAAATGCCCATCAACCACAGAGAGGATGAAAAAGATGTGGTATTTTTATACAATGGAAAACTACTAAGCTATAAAAAGGTTGGTCTTGAGGCCTTTATAGGTAGATGGAGGCAATTGGAGAATATCCTCATTAGTATAATAAATAAGACTCACATTAGTAAATATCATATTGTCTCTCTAGTGTAAAAAAATAATAAAAATTGACAGAATAATGGGATCCAAAAAGTATAATAGATATTGTGAAAGTGAAAGGGAAGGACAGTGCTCTAAAGGGTATAATGGTATGTATAGTATCTAAGACAGATGGCCATATTACTGAATTTTTGTTGGAACATTGAACAGAAGGATTTTCACTGTCAGTGTTTGAGTGTCTAGCCACTATTTATGCTTTGATTTTGTGACTTTGGCAACTATTTTTTAAGATGACAATGGGTAATGTATCCACTAGCAATTTTATGATGTTAATTCTTTTTAAATTCAGTATTGTTCTACCCTTTTTTTCTGTTTTTCTATTTTCTTCAATTTTCTTTTCTTTCTTTGAAAAAAACAGAACAAAATACAATATAACAACCATTGTTAAATTTCTTTTATTCTGTTTTGAAAACCTATATTATTATTTTAGGTTTGCTGTTGTTATCTCTTTTGCTTTTTGTCTTTCTTTTCTGACTTTTTAAAATTAAATAAATTTTAAAAATTTAAAAAAAAGAAAAAGCTAATTTTCATGGATGTGAATATAAGAGATTTTATTAAAATATATCATTTATAGCTTTTACTTGGACACCTTGGTATTATAGTTTACTTTTAAAATTAATCTGATTCTCAACAGTTTTCTAAAGTTTAGAAATTTATAGTGTTTTCTGTTATTTCTGTTAACTAGTTCTATACCATATATTCAATGTTTGCATTCCAAAGCAGGAAAGCAGGGCTAAAAAAGCTGAATGACAAACTTAAAAAATATAAATAGGATAAAATTATGAAAATGGAAACATTTGCATTTATTTGGGATGGACTCAGTTTGGTCTGCAGCTTTCAGGCTTTCTGCTGAGACACAGTTCTGAGAGGCAGACATGTGCTTTGTTCTCTTACTTTCCATAGCCATAAGACAGCAGTGTCCTCATGACATCCTCCCAGATTCTTAGTATTCAGTTCATAAGCCAATCATATGAAGATATGAACAAGGGTGGTGCTCATACTCTTAAATCAAAGGTAAAAATTGATCAAGATAGTACAATAATAATAAACGCAAAACATATACTTCATACATAAAGTGAGACTCATGTCACTTTAACTTATAAAAACAGCCCACTCAAAAACAAATTCAGGTGGTATCCTTCAAATGTTGCCTTGTTCATCCAGTTTACAAACTCCTTTTCCCAATCTGTGTGCTATCTAAAAAATAAAAGTACACAAACTGGTGGACTGAGCACGGAGCTCAACAATAGCAGCACAGTGTAGGAAATAAGGCCTTGAACATTGAAATAAGGCTTTTATCTTTCTCTGCCTCTCATTGACTTTAAAACTATTTCCTGAATATAAGTAATAACAATTCTTTCCCTGGCAATCACCTGCATTATGAATTTTTATGCTATTAAGTACCACTATGTATTATCCCATTTCTATAGCAGAGACAGAGAGCAAAGTTACTAGTACCTTACTGATAAAAATATAGCTTTAAAGATTTGAAGTCAAGAGGTTTCTGCCTAGATAGTACCACAGGTTAAACGCAGAAGCCCTCTCAGGAGACTCAGAGTCCTCATCGAGTAACACTCACATCACGGGTTCCTGGGGAACAGTCAATGATACCATCAAGCAAAGCCTTGGCTCAGAATTGTAAATGCATCCTGTTAAACACAATTATTATTAATTGATAAATAAATCAGAACACATCAAAAGCAACAACAAAATCAAAGACTCAGAAAATAAAAATTCTTTTCATAGAAACTGCAGAGAAATTTTAAAAAATACTTCAATATGAAAACCTCTAAGATATGTCCAAACCAGTATACAGAGGACAATTCATAGTCACATGCAAATTTTCAAAGCAACAAAGAAGTAAAATAACTCCACGTATCTTAAGAATTTAAAAAGATGTATAAAACTAGATTGGGGTAAGCAGAAAATAAATGTAATAAGCATTGGTTAAGGAATTTAAAAATTATAAATAAATCACTTTTATGTATAGTAATGAAATTGATAAACTAAATATTAACAAATGTAATCATGCAGTATATTGAAATAATAAATGGGATGATCTGAGGTTCATTGTAAAAATCTTGAAGATGATTATTTGATGAGAAATTGTGTTACTAAATGCCATGTATCATATGTTTTAGTTCCTTGCAAATTCTTATAGCCAAATCTCTTGTGAAATAGGAACAAAATGATCCTTGGTCCACATCATCAGCACATACGTGTGCTATGTGTGTGTGTGCTGGGGTCAGATATGCCAAGTTGGCCACTTAGTAAAGCCCGCTCTCAAAATTTAAAAAGAAAGGATGAAAATAGCTGAAGACATAGCTCAGTATGCAGGAGAAGCCTTTGGTTTCAATCTCTAGTATACTGAAAAAAAACTGTAGGTCCACTATAATCAAAGCTATTTTGAAATGATTAGTTATTGCAAAGAGATAATAAAGAAAGAAAGATAACAGAAGACCACAAAATTTTCAGATTTAATAGACAGTGTGAATATATTTTTGATTAAAAAAGGCAAAGCTTAAGAAATACAACAAAAATTTTATTTTAAAAATATTGTATCTTCATCAAAAGCAGGTTATACAATTCCTATGTAATAGCAATCACTTTCCTACAGACAAAGATGACTTATTTTCTATAATTAAATAACTTATTTCTAGAAGGTACTCAATAGATATTAACTTAAAAAATGAATAATTTTTGAATGAATAAATTTATTTGAAAGTAAAAAATAAATTTTAACAACAAAAACATGAAGTATGTATTCTCAAAAAAAGAATGTGTCTACATCATCCGGAAATGCAGTAGAATAATGGAATAAGTGAACGACCACATTCAATATTATACATAAATGACAAGGGGGAAAGGCAAGGGAGGATGACCACGGGATGCTAAATCACAGACAGGAGCCACCTAGCTGGGCATGGTGGTGCACACCTGCAATCCCAGCACTCGGGAGGCTGAGGCAGGAAGATCGCTATGAATTCTAGGCCACCCTTGGTTACATAGCAAGCTGAAGGCTAATTTGAACTACATAACAAGACACTGTCTCAAACAAAAACAAAATAAAACAAAAAACAAAAAGGCAGCAGTCACCAGCTTTGAAGCTACAGTGCAGCTGCTATAGATAACAATTGTGCCCTGTATATTTCAACAAGACATGGAAGAAAGGACTTTGAATATTTTAAGCATAAAGCAATGATAAATATTTGAAGAGATGAACATATTTAACCTGATACAAACACTATACATTTATATATGTATGTATGTAAGCATCACACACGCACTATTAATATGTATAAAATGTAAGTTTTATGTATCAGTTAAAAATTTAAATGTTACATAATCACATATGCATACATATTATATTCTCTTGTAATCAAATTTAAATTGTTCCTTTGTAATTCCCACAACATTTGAAGTCAGCCTTGATATTTGAAAACCAGGATTACTAACAGCTTCATGCCTGAAACACATTCGCTCGTATCATGCTGCAAGATGACTACATCAGAGGCATTCGACGCGGCAGTAGATCTGTGAACTGCTTCATTACAAAGCTATCTCTAGGTCTTGTCCCATGCATTATTAATATTTTTATTGGTAATATACAGTAAGCTATTATTAAAATAAGCATACATCAGTTAAGTAAATACTTTGTAAACGGATGTTAAATGCTCTCTTGAGAGAGTGTCCCTTTGATGTGAGAAATGCAGCAGACACATGAGAATCAAAAGCCTCCCAACTCTTACCCATGTTGAGGAGCACTTATCTGAAAAAATGAACTTTGATCTGAAACTGTCAAGGCTGTCAGAAATCAGAGGGAGGGAAGACACTGCTGGTTAAACATCCCTGACTCTGAGTACAGAGGCTTAGAAAATATTGAACTTTCATGTTCATTTGCTTTTAATAGAGGTGGAAAGCATCATTGTATCCAGTCCCAACAAAAGTGCCAAGATCTTGTGGACACACCTTTAAAAAGACATTTTGGGGGTGTGTTTCATCAAAGTTATGCATCACAGAAACTGTTTTCAAATCTATGCTAGCCTGATCTAAACTACGCATGGGCAGAAGGTTCTTGTGAAGGTCTGAGAAGAAAACAGGAAGGGAAAAGGGTGTGGGAAGAAGGAGGCAGTGAGGAAGACACTTACCAACACACTGTGCTGGAAGTCAGGATTCTGTGTCCACCAACGCTATCTATTTGAGATTTTGCCCAAAATTTATACATAAAGTAAAAAGAGTCATTTAATTTTTCAACACTTAACTACAGTCCTTCTTGGGTCTCATAGTTCTTTGGGGAGAGTGCAGGTTCACTGTCAGGGTCAGTTCCAGATGAAAGTTGACACTAAAACAATCCAAAGCTAAGCAAAAATGAGACTTTGATGGAAGCTGAATGATGGGCCACCTCACTAAATTATCTGTGATGTTTTTCCTCATCTAAATTACCCTGAAATCTGTAGTCAGCTGAGTTGATTTAAAGATCCCAGTGATAATGGAGGTCTCCAAGTCCATATTCACTGTGCTCCACTGAGGCACACATAGGACCCTGGCAGAGGACCTGGTCCCCCAGGGCACAGAAGGACCTGACTTTTGCAAACAGCTCTACTTTAAAATTCATCCATTATGTGCTCACTGCCTCTCCTCAGCGACCCTGAGTGACAGGCTGACTGAACACACTCAATATTCACACCCAGTGCTTCAGTTTCTTGTCCTGCCAATCAAATTTTAGCTTGTGAAAACTGACTGTTGGCTATCATCCCTCTAAACAACTTGCTAGCTGGCTAGAAAACTGTAGAATTTTAAATGTATTGGCTTGTTCTACTCTCTCAATAAATGTTACTATAATAACATTGGTACCCCCCAAATTAAAAAAGGATCTTGAATAGGACTAGATATTTCCACATACATTTCATGATGCTACCCAGCATACCTGCATGATAATACTTGGGCATTAGTCAGGCTTCCTGCATGGGGACATAATGCTTGACACCCACAGCATATAGGAGAAGAGTCTAGTTTGGCTCCTGGCTTTGGTGAACTCAGTCCATGGTCTGCTGACTTGGAAGCAGAAACATGATGGCAGAATGGAGTGGCAGGACAAAGATGCTTAGCTTGTGGTGGCCAGGAAATAGCACAGGAGACAGTGGCACAGAGGAACAAGTTTTGGACCATACACAGTGCCCCAGATCAGGCTTGTGTGACCCTCACAGATGCACCCAGAAGCATGCTTTGCCAGTCCCCAGGGCAGCTCCCAAGTCAATCAAGTTGACACAATTAAGCTTCAAGGTCACTGCAGGTTTAATCTGAATTTTTTTCTACAGTTACATTTAATTTGTCATACATTTAAACTGAAAAAAAAAATTTAGTAAATCTCCAAATCACATAAGTTTTCAGGAGTCAGTTAACTATAAAGACTCTGCGAAATATTAGGAAAGCTTATGTCACTGGTGTTAACTGATGATCTCCAAGAAGAGAAAGATGACTGATAAAAAAAAAATCACCAATAAAAACATTATGGTCCAAATCTTCCCTCCTGTCAAAAATCATTAAAGGAACCAAAAAATAAAGCCTGGTATTTTTAGAGTATACTATGAGATGGTAAAAAAGAATTTTTCTGAAGCTGCTAATCTCATGGGGTGACTGGCCCTGTGCTAAGGGCTGAGCTTCTGCTTCCCTATCCCAAAGGGAGCTGCCTCCAGGTCACTCCCCAGGGTGCCGCAGGACCCACCTCCCTTGCCCAGGTAGGCAGGTATCACGGAGGGAGGGAGTGGGGTATGGTTGGTAGGCACCAGACACCAGCTGGCTTGTCAGTTCTAACCTGCCTAGCATTCTCGCAGGGATGCTAAGCTGCGAGATAAGAATGAGGCTTTGATAATCCAAATGCACTTTGATAGAACATCAACTGAATTTAGTAGCAGAGTGCAACATTTTTTAAGGTTCTAAATTTTAGCTGGAGGCAGAGGGAATACCAGAAGGAACATAAATGAAAGCAGCTCACCACTTCAAAAGCTAATCTTTGTAATACTTTCATTAGCAGTTAAAAAAAAAAAGACACACACACTTTTGAAGTGGAAGAGAAATGATTCTGAGGACTGATTGCTATGGGGTGTAGTTTAACTTTTCAGTCTTTCAAAAATAGGCAAGGTCAGGCATTTCTTCTGCTGCTGCTAGATTTGTGAAATATTTTGTTGGTAAAAGAACGAACATAGATATACATGAGAGAGATTAGCTGATGAACTCATCATTGAGTCCCCTCTGTAGAAGATAAGTATCTTTTATATTTAGAGAGAAAGAGGAGATGAAAGGTTCTTCTTTCTAAAGAAATTATTCCCTGAGGCTGACTGTAAAGGCAGCATTTCCACTTTTAAACAAAAACAGCATAAAAATATTTGGACTAGAGGGCTGTGACAATAGGAATGGTAGCAGGAGACCCTGCAAGGTCTCTCCCCAAAGCTCAACAAGAGGTGAGTGGATGAAAGCAGCTAAACGTATTGCCAGCTGCATCTCACACTGAAAAAAATTTGTGTTTCAGCCTAAAATACACAACACAGAAGCCATACCAATTTGTAAACAGTAAAATAGGTAAAAGGCAGTTCCATGCCCCTGACAACTATACTCTGAGAGATTTCCTACTTGAAAATCTGGCCTGGAGAAAAGTTCTGCCTGCCAAGTATGGTGTGGGTTTTGTGGCTGTGGAATCAATGACATGACGGATTTAATACTTGGACTGAGGTAGAATGGAGAATTCCTAATTATATGGCATTCACATGACATCAATCTTAAGGAACTGACAATCCCCGTTACTCATGCAAATGATTCCAGCCAAGTGTGGTGGTGCACACCTGTAATCCCAGCACTCGAGAGGCTGAGGCAGGAGGATCACTGGAATTCCAGGCCAGTCTGGGCTACAAAGTGAGTTCAAGTCCAGCCTGAGCTGCATATCAACACCCTGTCTCAAAAATACAAAAAATAAATTAAAAAAAAAAAGTGATTGCAAACACTTTTGCTTTCCCTAGTGGCCTGCTTTCCAAAGGAGGGCTCTAACATCATTTGTCATTTCTTTCCCCACACTGTTATTCAGTCCTCCTGCTTGACAAGATTCCCTGGGAACAGCCCTCTCTGCTCTCACAGAGATCTCCACACATTGCTCCCAACTCACAGGCAGTGCCAAAAATGTGCTGCCTTGGATTTCCTATCCACGCATGTGAAAGAAAAATCTCTCAGTGGGACACAGTACAGACATGATAGAGTTTGCACGGCGGGAAGATGGGTGGGAGAGAATTTGGGCAGAAGCAGTGTACATCAACCACATAGTTCGGCCTGATGTTTACATAATGAGGACTGGTTAGGTAGGTAGCAGTTTGGAGTCAGTCTCTGGTACTTATCACTAAGTCATAGATAAAATGGAAGCGCAGTATTGACTTAAGTGACACAGAGCTACGGGGTCAGTGGGGGAGCTGGGAAACAGCACAGTGGGGCAGAAGAAAGGAAACGGAAACCTGCAGGAGAGCAGTGCGAGTGAGCTGAAAACAGGCAGAGTCCTGATGTTCAGATGTGACGAGGACGAGCCTCTCATTCCGTAACTGCTAAGGAGATGGGAGAGGTCTGTTTAAGCAGGCTGAGAAGAAAGGTCATCCCTGAGATGGATCTGCCATACCCATAAAGTACTCTCTAACTTGATGCCAAAGCGTTCTTACAGTGTGTGATATTGGGAGAGCCATGATTTTAACCCCTTACGGCCAGACGATTGGTTTTGTCCCAGAAACATCAGACTGTGAACTATCACTCTATTCCCTCCTTCACTTAGGATTTTCCTAGAGGCTTATGCAGGAAGGCCCAGTACATTTATTTTCTTGCCTTTTGAAAGATTTTAATTATAAATGTGTCTGATCAAAGCGTTATTAGACATCCCCCTTTCATGCCTGTAGTTATGATGGGGGCCTGGGACACTGTCAGATAGTGAGCCTGTATCAGAGGAAACCCACCGGAAAGAAAGCCTGCACCCAGGGCCACCGCCCAATGGCGCATTTACCCACAAACTCCTCCATGGATGAATCCACGGACCCAATCCATGCCCCATGACCCAATCACCCTCAAGCATACGAGGCATTTGAGGGACACTTCTCATTTGAACTGCACTGTAACGTGGCCACCTTTAGCACTCACCCTGGGAACATCCCTCCAGGAAGGCTAAGCACTATAATATAACAGTGGACCTGGTACAGCACCATCATTAAAAAATGAATAGTTGTCAAAACACAAATCTTGAACTTTAGTTTTGAAAAGCCACACTGCTTTCGAATTACACACATAATACGCCACACAGAAAGAAAATACTTTCATTACCACTGTACCAACTCAGAGGTACATATGTAATTGCACTAGGAAATGTGTTTTTCTTCATCATGATCATTACCACTAGAAGTTCCAGATCAGCTATTAGAATATCAAAAGGAGCCATGTTAGTCCCATTCGGTAACAAGACTGTGCATTTAGCTGCATTATTTCTGTTTCCCTGACAACCTGCCAGCACTCACAATCCACCCAAATTTCCAACACTGGTGCAGAACAGGCTTTTAATAATGCAAAGGCCTTTCTTTCCGTGGGGTGATTGTGGAATTGCCCGTCCACAATCTGTTCATCAATTTTCTTTTCAATATCACCGCTGCGATTTAACCTTTGTTAACCAATCCTCAAATTATTTTGCACTGGATGCTACTTAAATGGCACATTTATAACCGTGAGATCCAGTTGGCATCCAAGGGCTCTGTGTAAACAGCATTAAACACAATGGCTCGCTTATCCTCCCTTATTCGTATATCATTAATTTACTTTAAATATCTTTTAAGTGTTATCACTGGTAAGAGCAGAGAGAAATGATCTTTACTGAGATCATTTCTAACAGGTATATAAAAACCGGTTTCTGTAGCATCACACAAGTTATTCTAAGGTATTAATGTGACACCATTTAACTCTATCCACTAGGACACTCATTTCTCTCTTTGAGGCCCTGAGAACCAGATAATCTGTTACTCCTACATGCTGATAAGTGGCTAATTCTGTGAATAATCTTTAATGTTTTCTAATTACTTACATTGGGACTCGCTTATTTCTCTATTCTGGTTTTTTGTGGTTGTTGTTGTTGAAAGATAAACTACCTTGCTTTCCTCTGGCCCAGCATTTTACATTAAAGACGGCCTAGCACACTCGCAATGGCATAGGCAATGTGGGTCAGTTTACTAACCTGCAGGTGGGGTGCTGTTAATCAATGGCACTTTATTGATTTTTTTCTAGAGAACACACTCACATATAAAGTGTACAACAGTAGGACAGTAGGCAAAGATCACGTGGAAGGAAATATTGGACTACACTACATTCATAGTTTTACATCCATGATAATATAATGAAAGAATAGCTAAACACACATCTGTTTCAAGAACAAAAAAGTTGCTTTTTAATATTTTATTTTTAAAATACCTATTATTTTTAAATTTGGAAAAATCCAACAATATTAGAACTTGCTATTTCACTATTATACTAAAATGGCAAGGCTGGCTGTTTTTTTGTTTTGCTTTGCAATCCCCACCTTTCAATTCAAAATTGTCTTTTCCCCAAAGTTTTTCATGAATGCTCCAGTATGAACTCGTTATCTGTCTATCTGCTTATTTTTATCAGAAAATGGTACAAATGACAAATGACAGCAACAGTCTGAAAGGTACAAGGCAGATCCTACTATCATATGAAGTCGCAAACCCCACAGGCAGATGGTCACCATGGATGGGTAAGAGATGGATTCATCTGCTTCTTTTAAGACGGACTGGTGAAGATCACAGTGGGATGATTACTTCCTGGCCAGCTCTTGTTATGCTAAAACATGAACACTAACATAGTAAATTGGTCCTCTAGCATCCTAAATGTCTGACATATTTCTGTTCCATCACTGTCTGCTACTTTTTATTTTGAACCAACCAACCACCATCACACCCACACACATTTCAGATTCATCCTTTTGTTTGTTTTTGCTTTCTCCCAGAAAATGATTTGAAAAGGGCCACTAATGCCCAGGCAGGCCCTCTGCCAGCTTGCCTGCCCACACACCAGAAGGATGGGCTGGTCCTTCAGGAGGAACACAAAATCCAGAGAGATTCACCACGCGGTTACAGTGAGGGGGAGCTTTCTCCTCTCCACTTTAGATCCTAGGATTGTTGACCGACACAGTTCAGTTTAGTTCAGCCTTGATGTACTAATGATTTTATTCTAGACACTAAGGTGGGATTGGGGGTATGAAAATGTCTCAGATTGCTCCCCAGGAGTGCTGTGAATTGTCCCTAAAACCATTTTTGAAATCACAGATTCTACATCCCTTTTAGGGAATTCTCGGGACAGAACCCAGGACTTTGGTGTGACAGGCAAGGGCTCTATCCTCTCAGCCAGGTCATCTTCCTCACCTGGCTCTTAAGCAAAGTCACTCTCTAAAGCAATCATAGAGAAAATTGTTCTTGTGAATAACTTCAATCACCTGTGGAATCCAGCACACAGCACTGCTGTGTAATAATCTTCCCTGGACAGTGTGAGAACTGCTGAGATTAAATTAGAGAGAACCAAGAGCAGAATTTAAAAAAAACCTAGAAAGCCAATGTTTCTGTGCATTCTTATTAAATCATCAATGATGGAAACACTGGAGCATAATTTAAAGGTCTCATATGACTCTATTTAATTTTGATATGAAACTCTGCACTTCAGAAACTAAAAAAGTATTTATATAAGACCAACACATTTAAGAACTGACACATAGAAAATACCATTCAACACTTGCTGGCTTGACCTAAATCTTTGTCAGGGCTATAGCTTTGGAAAGGAGGAGAAGGACTGGGCACTTATTCCCTGACTGTGGCCTGAGCCTCGGCTTCCTGCTCAGGGTTTGGAGCATCATCGTGCTTGGGGCACCAGGACCGTGTCCCGTGGTTAGTGACATGTGAAGGTGATGACCACCGAAGGCCACAACTGAAAAGCAAGATGCAACTGAGGTGGACAGAACTTTAAAACAGCAAGAGCCCTGAGGGATTTAATAAAGTGGACAACTTACCCAAAGAGTCCTAACGGATAAATAGGGATCAGACCAACAATCAAAGAAATAAATGGAATTTTAGGTAGCTCTAAAGGTAAAATTACTAAGTCATGAAACACCATGGTTTGTTCAGAGAACAACACTTCTTCCATGATCAATATAGCATAAAATCTAAGGCTATAACTAGGTAAAATTTGGATTATGGAGGGTTGTATGTCCTACTCCAAGGAGACTGCCCTTTATTCTATTTGTATTAGGCACTTAAAGATTTTGATTAGATGAATAGTATGGTTAGATTTTTGTTTAAAATATATTTATTTGCCGTTAATACAAAGAAGAGTTCTATGGACAGAAGAATGGAGAATTAAGAGGGAAGTTAGGAAGTATCAGTTTGGAGTGAGTGGCGATGAGAACCAGAAAAGAGGAACAGAACCCAGAACTGCACAGTATGAATCTGGAACCTGACTTCCTTTCTGCTCGGCGGAGAGGTTAGTCAGAGGGTGATGTCCAGGGCCTGTGTCCAGCTGACCGGGTATCCCTGGCTGAGGATGGGTTCCTCTAAGAGAATGACCGCAAGAGACCCACCTGGCTCACACAAGCAGGCTACTGACAAGACAGGGGCACCAGGAAGTGTGAAGGGTAAGAGGAAAGAAGTCGCTGGGAGGAGGCTTGGCCAGGGATGTGCTTGTGAGCACCCTTGAACCGGGAATGGTAATTAAACCTCTGGGGTGACAGGCATGGAAGAAAGGCACCCCTGGGAAAACAGCCCCGATGGAGTGGACTGCTCACAGGCAGCCAGGACACAGGTAGGAGGAAACCAGCAGTGAGTGCAGGAGGCGCTCAGGGAAGAGAGATGTGGAACCGCACAGTACAGGCAGGGCAGGGCAGGCAGGCGCCAGAGCGGCTGGGGCCTGCTTTGGAAATTCTGTTTGGTTTGGTTTTTTTTTTTTTTTGGGTACTTGGGATTGAACTCACTGCCTTCGGCTTGCCACACAAGCGCCTAGGCTGCTGGGCTGCCACAGTTTCAATGCAGCAGCGTTCAGACTGCAGTGGGCTGAGCCATGGGTGTGAAAAGAGCAAAGGGAACAGCCAGGACGACACCAGGTCACCGCTGAGCCAGGGAGAGGCGCGAGTAAGGGCAACAACCCAAGTGCGACTTGGGGTCAGGGCTGGGTTTTGTTTGTTTTTAAAGTTTTTTGTTTTAAAAAAACAAAACAAAGAATAGAAATGATACAGTATTTCAAAAAAAATTAGTAGGAAAGTACCACTAGTTAATATATTGCATACTGTTATCTTAGAAGTAGTTGTTCAGGCTACAAGATCTAGGCGTGGAAAAAATGACCAAACAACCCAACAATGACAGCACAAACTGGTTTTTTTCGATGAGCTAACAGAGATTAGTAGCACAGCTATCCGTCTTGGACATACACACACACACACAGGTGTCATGTCCACCTATGTACATATAAACTTTTCCTTCCTTTTCTCCTTTTCCCTACGCCAGTTGCTCTTTTCTTTTGAGCACTTTCTTTCACTTTCATTTTCACAATATCTATTGTACACTTTGGATACTATTACTCTTTCAGTTTTTTTTTTTTTTTTACCCTAGGGAGACCATATGATACTTGCATATGTGAGTTTCATTTATTTCACTTATAAGAATGGTCCCCTGTTGCCTCCATTACATAAACACATGGAAATTAAATAACACCCTCCTGAACAACCAGTGGGTTACAGAGGCAACTGAAGAAGAGATTAAGCAACATCTACAATTAAATGAAAACGGGTTTTGTTTTCAGGTGGGAAAGCTTAAGTGCTTCCAGGAAAGGAAGACAATCTTTATTTCCTGTGCTAACACTGGCTGCTTGGCAGTAGCTGTCTGAACCGCTAAGACACCTGACCAGTTGGGGGGGTAGGGAAAGCAAGGGTTAATAACAGCAGGGCTCTTGCAGGAGAGGGGAAATGTGCCTTGTATCTTGGCCATGTCATGTGTAGCTCAAGTGTGCAGGGTTAATCACAGGTGGCTTGCAAGCACTGGAAATGTGAGTAAGTATCCCAGATTACTTTTAAAGAAAGGGAGAACTCAAGAACAAAGTAGCCTTCCCCAAGAGTTACTGTGAGCAGTCATCCGAGTGCCTGTGCAAAAGACCTCCCAGGGTTCCGCAAGCTGGTGATGAGAAGGTTAGTGAAGCACAAATGTGAGTACCAAGGCATAATCTTCTGGTTTTAAAGAGTGAGTTCTGGTCATGCATTCATTGTGTAATAATTAAATAAAGCCAATTAATGTCTGTCATCTCACCTACCTGTCGATGGTGTACGTGAAGAAAACATGTAAGACAGACTCTCCTAGAAACTCTCAAGTGCACAACACATTTTTGTTATAGTCACCCTGGTGCACAACAGATTTGCGGAACTCATTCACCCTCGACAGCTGAAACACTGCCATCCTGGCCTCTTGGAAGCGCGCTGGAAGGACTGACCGCGGAGGATGGACCACGTCGCTCTTTCAGACAGTCCTTTGCAGGAGTCTATCTGATTCATTTATTCATGTCTTCATTCATTCTCATTCACTCTTTCTTATTCGGAGCTGTTGCCAAAGCCTGAGAAAGGCTCTTTCTGATGCGATGTCGCTCTTTCGTCAGAGCTAGAAGTCCGTTTTGTGGCTGAGGCTGAGGGTCTGTCCTCCTGGACCGTGAATCTACGTCTCTAGCTGCCTGTCCCACACATCGGTACATACTGTGAGGTGAGTGTTAGAAAAAAAAGTAGCTGCCTCACATCTCAACTTCAAAACCAAAATGATAGGGAGAAAAATGGGTGTATGTTACAGAGTTGGGCACAGGATCCCCACCAAACCATGGAACGGCTAAAACAAAAGGTGATTCCCTGTACTCTAGATCAACCATACCCAAGCTCAGAAGACAGTTTACACAAAGCCAAGGATGATTCAATTAGGAAATCGCTGTTCAAGTCGCTGAGCTAAGATTTTCTTGCTTTATCCTCTGGCTTTTATAACTCTTGTTGGAAAGTCACATATAAAATGGTGTAAACCACTGATCATCTTAAAAGCCACTTTATCTAAAACTGATTAATTTAAATGGAAAAAAGTACCTGAGGGGACATTTCAGTGTATATTCAACAGATGAATATGTTATTTCATATGTAACTTTACATTAATTCATCAAATATTTATTTTTCAATTTTCCTCCCATTTATTTATTTATTTGATACTGGGAATCGAACTCATGACCTCATGTTTGCCAGGCAGGTACTACATCCCGCCCCCCACCCCGTTTGCTTTTTAAAATGTGTTCTCTAGTGTGGGAGGACTTGTTTTGACATAACTTAGCCCAGGGAGGCATCTCCATTCAGCAGCTAGGTTTGCCTATAATTCAGTATTTAGGCTTCTGGTTCATTACAAATTATTTTCTTAAAACCATTCAATAATTTAAAAAACATGATTCTGATATATAAAATACTGGGTGCCAACCTGGTAGGCTAGATTGGACATAGACCATAAATGATGTGTCCTATCACTTCCCGAACTGGAGAAACAAAACCCACTTGCTGAAACAGACGAGACCTCCATGCTGAAACTGAGCAAGTCTGCAGCTCTGCTTTTCTCCTCCTGGACACCAGAACATCATCTGGACACTGCCAGTGCACATGACTACCTGTACACGTGTGTGTGCACACAGACACCCCCTCAGATGTACCCAGCACACACGGAGACACAAAAGCACAGACACGCACATTTGCACACACATGTGTCATTTACTCTTCAGCTGAAAGATGCAGAACACAGAGCATGCGGGAGTGCAGGTGTCCAGGCTCTGTTGGGCAGGGGCAGGGGGGTGGCACAGCCCAGCTGGTCCAGCCCGGCCCAGCAGGGGGACCCTTGGGCAGTGGCCCCGCCACCTGCCTCTCTCTGCTCCCAGGAGCTACACAGCTCCCACTCTGAAGCTGTGGGAGGGCAAGGAAAGAAAGGATGGGCAAATTAGCTATAATTGGATCTTATTAACTTAGTCATTTAAATTGCTAATCTGTTTCCAAGTAGACTCATTTGGAGATAACTCATCTTTAGCTGATGGAATTTGGCTTTTCTAACCCTTGCTTGTAATTAGAAAAGAATGGAACAAGCTACCATTTATTTTCTTTTTTGTTTCATCTAAAAAAAATAATAATAAATGGTCAAAACTGTCTAGACACACTGGAATAGAAACTCCATTTTACATCTACCTAGTTAAAGATTATGATCAACAAATGATTAGATTTTACAACAGTTCAATTAATTTCCAAAGAATTCTCGAGCCTAGATAATATAATTAAAGGCAGTAAAAATGGGGAGGGGGAGGGGGAGGGGAAGCCCTAACAAATTGTCCAGAGGCATACAATCTACAGTAGTGAATGCATATACGTCTACATTTATATACACTCATATAGGCAAGCATAGAGACTTATAATGCTATAAAATAAAAATGTAAAAAACTTTATTTTCTTTTTAAAGTAGTTTTTATATTCCTTTCAAAGATCTGTAAAAGTATAGAGTAAAAAAATATAAAAATTGCCTTTTCTCTGGGTCACCTTTGGAAGGAAGGATTCTGATGAAAAGGTAGCATTCACAGTAATAGTGACATCTTAAAAGATATAATAAAGGAAGTATGAAACTCCACATAAATGACTTAATACAGATCAAAAGTGTTAATAAATTTTTTCTAGGTATTACTAAATTGTTGGTATTTATAACAGAGCAATTTGTTATTATTATTACTATTTGGGGAGATATTCTCATCTGTGCTTTTGTTTTTAATGTCTGCCATTTCATTACTAGCACTTACACGGTAAATATCCAGAATAGAGTAGGTTCATAGTATCTGCAAAATGAGTATTTGATTCATCAGTACACAGCATAGTCAACATAAGATGAATAAATGTCACCATGGTTTTTATCTCCCTTCAAAACTAAACATTGTTCTTATACAAAGAATTAAAATTATGCAGAACTGTTTCACAAACATACATAAATGTGCTATGTATACACATGTATGTATACTTACTCTTGAGAAAAATTTTAATACATGCTTATTTAGTCACAGTATAAGCCTTAAAAAATGGAAAAACCCTGCAGTATATAAGTTATAATGTTAATAAGACATAGGATAATAAGGAATTGGTCTTTTAATTTTAATAGCAAATATTTAATAAATATTTGTGAAAATAAATTCTTGTGATGGTTATACATGCTTTAGTCTTGTGTCTCATTCTCTTTAAAATGGTGTGTAGTAAAAAGTATGTTCAACCAAACTTAAAGATTGAACAGTCCTGGGGTTTAGCTCAGCGGCACAAGCATCTGCCTGGCAAGTGCAAGGCTGTAAGTTCAATCCCCGGTACCATTAAAGAAAAAGGAAAAGAAAAAGATTAAACAGCTGTTCTAAAAACTCTGGCAACCTCTTCAGTTAGAACAAATAAATGTAGATAACCTGGGGCTGGAATAGAGATTGGTGGGCGTGTGAGCCCGCTCACACACACACACACACACACACGCACATGCACATGCACACACGCACGCACATGCACACACACACAAGCATGCACAATGTTTCAGGGAGAAGTCTATTTTGTTTCTCCTTTTCTTAAACTTTATATGTATCTCATGCTTGGAAAGGATTTAATTTATGAACACATTTAAGAACAAAATAAAAGTCACTATTAATATGAAGTACATTAACAAGTGTGAATTTCCTACTTTTTTTGAAATTCTGTATTGTTTCTATCATTTTTCTGATTTGCTTTTTAAAATAAAAAAAAATTACATCAATCCTTGACGAAAAAAAAAAAAAAACCTCACCATCTCAGTTTCCTTCTATTTAGCAACTGGGTGTCCTAAGAAAGATACAATAAAAATCCAGACTGTAGCAAAAACAATATTTTTCCTCTACAAATCACTTACAAATTGGTATTTCTCTCCTTAATATATTTCAGTATAAAGTCCACTCTCTTTTTTGTTACTTAACCTATTGTAAGTCCATAGTTTGCGTCTAAAGATTTTCTTTTTTATTGGTTGCAATAACAAGCCCTTAACTAAAACATGGAGAATTTGGGGAAGACAAGTCAGATTTTCTGTTACTTCTACAAGAGCCTGGAAATATGCAGACGGCCTGAGAACAGAAGTCAGAAGAGGAAGCGACACTGTCCCTGATGTCCACTGCTGAGTGACTTGCCCAAGGGGCAATGGAATGAAGCCAGAGTTTCCAATTCTCTGGAAAATGGTTCAAAACTCTGCTTGACAATTAATATGAAAAGGGCACTGACCAATGGTGCCATTGATTTGTCACCATAAATTTTGGCAGGAAGAATATTTCTCCTTTGCCAGATAAAATCACGACCTCTTTTCAGGGTGGCAGAGATGGCTACGCAGGGGTGCTCTCGCTTCGGAGGGTCTCTGGAAGGGAAGGAAGAGGAGTTCTCCCTGCTCTCTCTGAACAACGTTAAAGAAAGATCACTCAGGTGATGTGACTTCAGACTGAAGTTAACAGCAGCATCTGAGAGAATGAATGAATAAGCAACGCAGCGCCTATCTTGCATGACACAGACTTTCAAGTTTATTAGTAAGACTAACCACCAATCAGTTATATTTTAATGGCTTCGTGGAACACTGCTTTTGCCATCAGAGTGAGTTTCTAAATATATAATCTGTCATGTCAGGAAAGTAATGTAGCTACAACAGAAAAGAGTGGTTATGCCAATAGGGACTGTAGGAGAGGGTAGATCTTCTAGTGGGGTCACACCAAGAGTAGTCGGAGTTCAGATCACATCACACTGATGCATGGTTTTATCTCAGTGAAGATGGAGAAAACTGCATTTGTGTACCTGAGACGCACAGTTGCCATATACAGACATCTTCACATCGAAACTGATTTATAATATTTATATTCTCCAGAAAATGACCTATGGTATTTATGAAGATATTATTAGGGTGCCCTTTATTTCCTACAAAAAAGAGAAAGGTATAAGGGACAGGTAAGCAAGAAGAGCTTATTATTGTAGAAATAGACTCATAAGGACTTAGAAAAAAATCTTAGGTTTTGAGCCTGATTTAACTTACTTTAAATGCAAGATCAAAGACTTTCATAACAAAAAAGTCATGGATTTATGATTCAAATTCCACATAACTTTATTTCAACATTCTTTTTCCTAAATACCGTATAGAAGGAGACAGAAAATTACGACTTGAAAAATTCAGTCAAGGCAATGTCATTTAAGTCAGAATTACATTTTAAGAAGCTCACAGGACAGAATGCTCTTGAAGTAAATGTATCACTACATGGTTATCTCATGGTGCAGAGCTGTCCTGAGCTGCAGAATAGCTGCACCTTGGCAGACATGGAGACCAGGGCTCTCCACAGCCTGGAACTGTCACTGGGCATTCGTAGCAACACAGATCTGCATCCAAACACTGTCCCAACACGTCTTAAGTAGGCGAATTAGCTTAAGTCTCTGGACTGTGTATAATTTTCTCACTGGTAAAATAGAAATGATAAAAGAAGAAGCTTGCACAGATGCTACGTGGAGACTATAAGAGCAAGTGTATGAGAAAGATTTGTATCTGTGCCCGGGAGAAAAGAAATGGTCACCAAGTGCTCCTTCCAGTCGGATGACGGCTGTCACTCTTGCTAATTCAGGGTTCATTTATGTGTATGAAAGAGGCCTGCAGTCCAGGGATGTGGACTGAGAGAAAGTGAAATTACCTAAAGGAAGAACTCTAGACAAAGACCTTTTATTTAAAATCTCCCAAGTTAAAAACACAAATCCAGCTTCTTCAAAACTGATTAGCATGGTGGACCAGGGCATGAATGCATACAGCAAATCCATCTATTCTGAGCAGAAACCCGCGAACCCTTTGGGGGAAGAGAGCACTAAACTACCAAGGTGCATCAGGCACTGCCTAGGAATGCATTTTGCAAAAAAAAAAAAACAGCATCTTAAATTATTAAATCTGTGATTAGCTAGTTTTTGACAGCATAATTGCCGGAGGCATTAAGGAATACCTTCAAAAGTTTTTACCTTGAAGACAAAAATAAAATATGCCAGTTGCCTCTTGGTCTTCAGTCAGCAAAGGGCTGCATCATACTGACGATCACACTGAGGTCCACTGAGGCGTGGTCCCAGCTTAGGGCATTGTAGGGTCCTTGTGGGAGGGGTTTTTTTTTTGGGGGGGGGGTGTCCCTGGGGCTTTGCCTGAAAGGGAACTGTCTCTTCTTGACCATGAGGTGAGCAGTTCTGTTCATACCTGCCTGCCTGCCTTTTTCTCTCTCTTTCTGCCTCTGTCTACACCTCCCTCTCTCCTTGCCTGTGAGGTGAAAGGTTTTTGCTTTGATTTATCTGAAGTATTTGTAATAGTAATGGCAAGCTAATGTTGGCTATTTTTCCTACCTGTAACCTGATACTAGCAATTTTTACTTAATTGATTAAGTCGGAAGTCATATCCTCTAAACCTATGCTTCATAAAGCGGAAATAGTGTGGAATCTGGCCATAATCTAAATACCATTCATGCAGACAAATGCTGAAATTAACATCTTGCTCTCTAAATTGGTCCCTGAATCCACAGATCAAAAGTAAGAATAATGTTTTTGTAATTAGATGGAAAGAAGAAATATTAAAGTTGTGAGGGGAAAATAGATTTGCAACGTAGAGAGGGAGACTTCAGCAGTGTAGGCAGCGCCTGGGGACGGGGCTTTGGAGGGGAGGGGAGGGGTGGGAGGTGCAAACCAGGAAGTAAATTCAGTCACTGCTCAATGCACGGTGCTGGTTACTGCAGAGAGTGGAACACACCCGGGTTATCTTGGACAATGAAATACCTTAAGAATCATTCAAGACTTTCTCAAGAAGAAGGAAAAAGCTTTTAGAAGAGCCCTTAAATACACTGACTTACATGAGATGCACAGAGCAAAAGCTAACAGCTTCTTGGACTGAAGTACATCTGTTTCAAAGGAGATGTTATGATTACTAATGACCCAGTCACAGCTAATGGTTTTATGGCTAACCAGAGACCTGAGTAGCTACGTTAAACTTACAGAACAGCTTTGCCGCACCTCGTGCTGTTTTTATTCTCAGCTGAACTATTTAAAATGTGCTTCTTTTAATGAACTATGAAATGATCCAATAAAATACTCCCAAGTATGAGGCATGCTGTGTGATTTCACAAAGGTAAGGGATTTAGGAGGCCAGGATTCAGATGGAAAACCTAAGAGAATGAAGACTTAAGACTCGAAAGTCTTATAAAAATGATCAAAAATATGGATAAATACAGTTTGGCAGAGGAAAAGCGGAGTCTCTGCAGCTCTTTTTAAGAGCAAAGAAGTCATCTGTGGAAGACTGTGGCCACGACAGAGCCATCTATTGCCCCAGGTCCAAGGAGTTCATTGTGGAAGGAGTATGACTCTGCACAACAAGCTGACATCAGTCAGTAGCCACCTCCAACCAAGGGCAAGCATCTTTCTCCTGGGACGTGGGATCAAGATGCAGCAAATCTTCTGTAGGCAAAGAAAACGATACTTGTTCAGAGAAGCAACAACCGCCCATCATAGTCTGCTGTTCAGGATCAGAATTAAATTCTTCTTGAAGAGAATTTGGTAGTGTGACGCCAAGTCCTTCAAATGATATGTCCTTTTGGAGGAGAAAATTGACTTGTAAAGAATTCATCATATAAAGATCAGCAAATAGATGCAGAAAGAAAATAAGCAAATAAGATGTAGAAAGTTATACAGATATTTCAGGCATATTTATAATACCAGATATAAGACCAGATATTTTAGGCATATTTATAATACCAAAAAAGGGCAAAGGCCCATCTACAGAGAATATGTTGAACAAATAATGAAATGTTTACCTGCCTTGATAATAAAGTCTTTCAAACAGTAACTCATGAAAATATTGATGGTATCTTGTCAACAAATCCTGCTAAAATTTCTTTGTAGGAAAATATATGGAATAAAAACACCAAGATATCTGGCACTAAAGTATTGACAGATGTAACTCTTATTTTCTTTGATATACCTATCTTTATTTTAATGAATAGTTCAGCAAATAAGATAGATTTCTGGATATTACAGGCAATGTATTCATATACCTTTATAATAACAGCATGTTCTGGAAACATCAAAATATTGCAAAAACTATTCATGTAAAAGCAAATGCATTAGAATTCTTTGGCAGAAGAAACTGCAATAGGAACAAACATAGTAAAAAAAATATAAGAATAAGTCAAATTACCTTGTAGACATATGTTTATTGGCCAATAAAGATGATCATATACTGATTGCAAAGAAAAAGTTACAATACTTGATTGTCACTGTTTCTATTAAAAATTGAAGTATATATCTAGTACATATTAATGGGATGTATTATGTTAACTTTTATCCTTAGCTCTTATTTTTACACAAGGAATATTTATTTCAAATTTACTTTTATCTACTGTCAGATGAAGAAATATGAATGTAAATACATATATGAAAAAAAGTTCACCATCACTGGTCATTCGAGACATGCAAATTAAAACAACACTGAGATCCCATTTCACTTCAGAAAGAATGGCTAACATCAAGAAATCAACCAATAACAAATGCCAGAGGGGCTACAGGAAAAAGGGACCTTTCTCCATTGTTGGTAGGAGTGTAGGCTGGTGCAACCACTGGGGAAATCAGCATGGAGATTCCTCAAAGAACTCGTATTAGAGGTCTCATTCAATCCAGCAATCGCCTTTCTGGGTATTTTCCAAGAAGAATTGAAAACATCATGCCACAGAAATATATGTGCACCCATGTTTATAGCAGCTCAATTTATAATAGCTAAATCTTGAAAACAACACAAATGTCCATCAATTGAGGAATGGATAAAAAAGGTGTATTTTTATACAATGGAGTACTGCTCAGCTATACAAAAAGATAAGCTTGAGATGTTTATAGGTAAATGGATGCAACTTGAAACCATACTCATTAAGTGAAATAAATCAGACTTGGATGTGTAAACATCTTATTGTCTCACTCAGGTTAAAAAAAAACTGAAAGAATAAATAAAATCCAAAATGTACAATAGATCTTGTGAGAGTGAGGGGGGAGGAGACATCTCAGAAGGAAAGGAAACTGGGATGAGGGAAAGGACAAAGGAAGGAGTAAAATGTTAACAGATATTAACAGTATTTGCTTTCACTGTTCGACCATTTATTCATGCCTGTGTTTTATAATCTGAGCAACTACTTTGAAGATAACAATGCACAATATAGTCATCATTCTCAATTTCCTATTATTTTGTTTTGAAATTCTGTTATTATTTTTATTCCTTTTTTATTTTAAAATAAAAAACAAAGTTTTTTTTCTTTTTTTTTTTCAAAGATTTTATTTAAAGAGAAACAAAAGCATGTAAAGGGTAGAAATAATACAGAATTCAAAAAAAAGATAAACAATAAGAAATCACTAGTTAATAAATTACATATTATCCTCTTAGAAGTAGTTGTTCAAGTTACAAAATTAAAGCATACAAAGTAGATAATCAAACAGTGAGAGTGTGAACAGCCACGCATGCATGAATCTCTACGTGTATTTCTATCCTTTCTGTATTAGAGGGGAAAACAAAACTTAGCAAGACAAAACAAAACAAATTCCTATAAAAACATGAAACCAAACAGTCACATAAAACCACAGTACAAGGTGATCTACAATGATTACTGTGTTGTTTCTTATTATCTTCAATAGAATGTCTATATCATCAGGCATAATTGAATATAGCACTATAATTGAATATAGCTGTAAATAACAATTTTAGTAAAAATAAAAAATTGTAGACAGTATAAAACTTCAAAGGCAGGTAATAATCAAAGCAGAGTGGATATTCTAGTGGATCTTGTCATCTTCAGTGCAGTTGCCTATACTCTCAGACTTGATACTATCAATCATAACAGCTTTGAATAAAATCTATCAATACAAAACAGCGATCCAACAAACCAGATTCGATTATGATCAGTCATGGTAAAACTGTGTAGGTTTTACAGAGCTTTAGATTAAGTTAATAGGAAATTAAGGATGATTACCGCACTACATCCTGTTATTTTCAGGATTACTGTCTGTGCCCTCAAATCTAGTACAGGTAGAATGACTGGAACAGAATATAATACATCTAAGCAGAGTAGTGTGAGTAATGTGGGTTTTAAATCCTGGTGCACTATTAACAATATAGTGTATCAAGGCCATCTATGTTAGAGTTTCTAGTTATCCTTCTCTGCCTCATTTCTGCTATGCTATTTTTCTCCCTTTGTTTGTCTAGTTTTCTCCTTCATTCTACTGCCTGCCCCACTCATTGAGGCCTTTCTGCCATTGTTTCTGAAATCCTGGTATTTTTTTTTTCTCTCTCTAGAATGTCCTCCAGTATTCTCTGCAGGATTGGTTTGGCGGTCACAAACTCCCCCAGTTCCTCTTTGTCATGGAAGCATCTTGTTTCTCCATTAATTTCTAGTGACAGTTTTGCAGGGTACATCAATCTGGGCTGGAGGCCCCCTTCCTTCAGGACTTGGAAGACTTCACTCCAAGCTCTTCTTGATCTGATAGTCTGTGTCAAGAAGTCAGCCATGATTCTAATGGGCTTACCTTTATACGTAATCTGTTTCTTTTCTCTGACAGCTTTTAATATTCTGTTTTTATATTGAATTTCTGGTATCTTGATTATTATATGTCTGGGTATAGCTCTGTTTTGGTTGTAGGTGGCTGGAGTTCTGTATGCCTCACACAACCGAATGCCATTTTCTTTTCCCATGCTTTGGAAGTTTTCCTTAATTATTTCCATGAATAGCCTTTGTAATTCACCTGTATGTATTCCTGCTTCTTCGTTCACATTTCTTATTCTTAAATTGTAGATTCTCTTGTCATCTTCTAGCCTTTGTATTGTTACTGCCTGTTTCCTTGTTTATTTTTAAGAGATCTTTCCTTTCATGATCACACATTGCAAACTTGTCTTCAAGTTTTGATAGTCTATCCTTAGTTTCTTTTAAGGCATTTTGCCAGCTTTCAAATGAGTTTTTAATTTCCTGGTAGTCTCTTTGAATCTGCTTCATGTAGTCTATATTTTCTTTATATTCTTTATCGAATGTTTCTCTCCTTTTTTTGTGTTCCTCCCTTCTTTCATCTGTATCATCCTGAGAGATGCCTCCTGAGAGCATTTCTTATATTACTCTACTCATATCCTGCTTTACCTGGTTTAATATTTCAGATTTGAGCTCGTCTACAAGGTCCTGAAGATATCTCTTAATGTCTATTGAAGCCATGTCTGTTGTGTGTTTGCCGCCCTCAGTCTCCCTTGCTTTTCCTTCTTCTGGATCAGGGCTCTCAGGGTTCTGGGCTGGGGGCCTCCTCCTGCCTCTCTCTCCTGTCATGGCCCTGGCTTCCTCCACACAGGTTATGGTGCAGGTCCCAGCCCTTTCCCTGTCCACCATGTTTCTTCCGAAGAATGCTGGCAAGGGAACTCCACCCTTTCCCACCTGCTCTTGTCACTGAGGTGTAAGCAGGTTGCATATGCCTGCCCCTCCCCACCGGGCCTGCCAAACTTCAGTGGCGATTGCCTGGTCAGTGCATGCTAGGTGCAGGGAATCGATTTGGGAAGGCTCTTGGGTCCCGGCCAGGGGTGTGGCCCAGTCCAAGCAAATCCCATGAATCTGCTCTGGGGAGGGAGGAACCAACTGAAGTCACTGTCACTCCCAGTTCAGGCTCCTCCTGCCCGATTCCAACATGTTGCCCACCTGGTCGCGCCCTTCCCGTGGAGGGGGTCTCACTCCCAGCACTGACTGTGGATCAATGAAGTTTCCTCCACTGGCTCCGCTCTCTGCTCTCCATTGGGCTCACCAGCCCCAGACTTCAGCGCTGCTGTTCTTCCTGTGAGTGGCGGCGGGAACGAGTTTGGGCGGCTCTGCTGGCCGGCGCGGATTCAAGCTGGTGCAAATTTGGCAGGTCATCGCAAAAACGCTGTGTCCCTTTAGTTTTTAGCTGTTTCAGTTGTAGTCCTGAAGTATTTGACAAGCTTTTTTTAAGTTTTAATTTCTTCCTGTGTCAAGAGGATCCATCTCACTCTGTCTGGGTCTCTCCAGGGTGTTTTATTCTGGCATATGAATTGTTTCCCCCTGGAGGCTCTGTATTCTGTTGCTCACTGATTGGCCATCTTGTCTTCTCCCCAAGTTTTTTTTAATGGAAGAAACAATCATTTGAAAGCCTCACATGGAAATCACACCAGTTTCCTACTGATGTATCAATGACAGTAACTTCGTGATTGAGCATGGCTGTGCCCTCTCTGGAGACCACAAGATGCAATGCTTTCTTCTCCTTTTCCAGCTCCTAAAAGCCACCTGCATGCAATGGCTTGCAGACCTTCTTTAGCCTTCAAAGCCAGCACGGTTCTATTCATGAACCCTTCTGCTGTGGCTGTGTTTTTCTCAGACCTTAGCGTGTAAGCGTCTCTCACTGTAAGGTTCATGCTTCAATGGAGCTCATGTGGATCATCTCCTCAGCTCAGATTCCAGAACTTCAGTCACATCTGCCAGGTTTTTAAGTCACATAAGGCCCCAGGGAGTGAGGGATGGATATGGGGTGGGGGTGAGGGGTCAACACTCTGCTTACCTCAAGAATGGTCATGAGTGCTTATTCTAACAATGGTCTGCACCAATGAAATTGCATTTACACAGAGCACAGTTCATTCACTAACTCCTTACATTGCCTTGCCTTATATTTCTCATATTGCCATGATTTTCCAAATACATGTACTTGGAATATTTAAAGAGAGAAAAAATGCATATACACTTCAGGAAAAGAAAAATAGTATGATATTTGTACAACAGAGGGTGTTACCTTCATATGAGGGACCCTAGGAGATGTCCTATATTTCAGAAAACCCACCACATTGTCAGTGCTTAGAGAAGAACCTGACAATGCACATGCAGCAATCCAGTGGCCCAGGGAACCCAAGCAGTAGCTCACTGTACTGATAAATGTCTGGAGGCTCCTGGGCTCCACTTTGAGCGCCTCTTGTAATTGTGGAGGCTGAAGGTAACTTGCATAAATCTCAATATATCTCAAGAGATTTAGTATTAAAATATTTATAGGTGTTTTATTTTCCTGAATTGTGTACATAGTTTTGGCAAAATATATACTTATTTTAATGAACAAAACAACAATAATTTTATTTTATATATTTTTAATTTCTAATTGAAAATATAGGATAAGTCCTTTGTGATCCAAAGTAAATGAAAGATTCCCTGAATAGTACGAGAAAAACATAATGTATGAAAGAAAATATTGCTACACTGTACTTCATCAAATTAAATACCCATTTTTCATAAACACTACTTAAGCAATAAACAAATAGATGTAGATGTAATATGTGCAAACACACATATGGTAAAGAATTATATCCAGAATATATAATGAATGTTCAAAATTGTAGAATAAAATAGAATATCCAACTACAATGGACACATTATTTCAGTAAGCCACTCACCAGAAAATGTGAATTGCACTTAGTAACATGTAAAATATGGTCACCATCATCAGTTATTAGAGAAATACGGATGAAACCACAATCTAACACCTGTTTATGCCCACTTCAATAGCTGATGGAAGAAGATCGAATACATGAAATGCTGCATAATAGGGTAACTGGAAGCTCTGTGCACTGGAGATGGAAAATGTTACACCATTTTAGGAAAAAAAAACCTGGCAATTGCTTGAAACATAGATCTTCTATATGATTCAGTCTTCTACTCATCGGTATTTACTGAAGAGACAGGACAGTCACTTCCACAAATAAAAAGTTCCAAACAACTCTTCACAGAGTTAAATCCTCGAACTGGAAACAACCCAAAGTCCTGTCAACAGGCCAAAAGATCAACAAGTTGTGATATGTTCACAAGACAATGCAGATGCAGTAATAGAATTGTTAAAATGCATAGCAAGAAGAGCTCTCCTGATGATGCTGAGTGAAAGAAACCAGAGAAATATGAGTGCACACTGTATGATTCCATGTATGTGTAACTTTCTAGACAATGACAACAAGTGTACAGGGGCAGAAACATATGGGTCATTATCTAGAGGTGGGGATTGCAGGGATTGTAGGGCAGTAAGAGCAAAGGGACAGAAGAACTTGCTGGGGTGCTGAGTCTGTTCCTTGTCTTGACTATGGTTATGGTTCTAAGCATGAACACATATGTTTAAAATTATCAAATTAGTACTTTACATTTTCTGTGAGTGGGTTCTAGGAATCGAACTCAGGACCTCATGTTTGCCAGGCAGATGCGGTGCCACTGAGCTACATTCCTGGCCCTAAACGTATCAAATTATATGCTTTACCTATTTTATATCAATTATACTTCAATACACTAGAGAGAGAGAGAGACGGAGAGAGAGAGAGAGAGAGAGGCTGTTCACCTCACGGGAGAGGAAGAACTCTAGGTGACTCAGCCAAATGGTGAGGCTCAGATGCCTTACATCTTGTTACAGCTGGGGATCCTGACCTATGATTCAGGCTGATAACCTTGGGAGGGACTCAGTCAAGACCCTGTGGGCCGAATACAATGGTCAGAGGGACCCTGTGCTTCTGTAACACATGATAAAGATTTAAATGAGGCAAGACTGATTCCAGAAAATAGAGGAGGAAATCGATCTGAGATATAACCATCAAATATAAAACATCATCCTATAAAAATCGATGACCCTCTGCAGGCACTTGGACCATGGTAGATAAAAGGTGAACCACGTCTGGGAGGCTCGGTACATCACGTGGCCACTCAGCCTGAAGTGTAAGGGTGGGTTACGAAAGGCAGCATTTGGGAGGGAGAACACTGATTAAAGATTTAGGCATTGACTGTAAGGTGCCGAGTGATCTTCAGGTGGAGATCGATAGCCATGTGGAAATACACATGCAGAACTGAGAAAAACAAAATAAGACAGGACAGAAAAATGCAGACTGGGAGAGTGAAACACTGACCGCTGAAGATGAAGGATGCATGGATGCTATCACTCAGGAGTACGTAGGCCAGAAATGAATGGTGACATCAGCTCTGCATCTAGAAAACACCGTCAAGGGTAGAGGCTGGCGTGAAGAAGGAAGACTTGGAGAACCACAGAAGGCAGGGGCTATTCACTGCACCGATTGACACTGGTTGTCAAACTGACTGGTTTAGGAGACCCCGGGAGAGGAGGCTGGATGTGAGGGCACTGTCCTCACCAGTGGGTTGCCCCATGTACATGTTCATAGCTGAATGAGGTGCTGGGAGGGGGTCTACTGGAGGATGGGCTCATGGGGACTTGAGCTGGATTGGTCCTGGACTATTACTTAGTCTCTTCCCGACATGCTCTGGTCTTACCACGTGACGCACAGCTCTCTACCACCATGCCCTTTTCTGCTTTGAGCCCACCAACGATGCAGTGGAATTCCCCAACCCAAGAGCCACACTGGGTCTCTCCTCCTTTAAACTGTGAGTGCCTGGAAGGTTTTTCCCAGTAAGGACAATATTAACACATTATCAGTGGCCACAGAGGAGCCAAATGGTTGTGAGCAAAGTCAGAATTGTTTTTGGAGCCAGCAAATGGGTCCATTTGAAGAACTTCAGTGAAAACAACTGACAGAGTGAGCAGAAACTGGTAGAAAAAGGTTTAACTTATAAATTAGTGTTAAGGGAAAAAAAGTGTGATCATGATTAGGGACTACTTCAAAATTTATTTGTAGCTGGATCAATAAAAATGATAAGATCAGAAACAATCTGTATCATCATAGAAATTAAAAATGGTGATGCATTTAAAAGAAAAAACCACATCCCATTCATTTTCCTATTTTATTAAGAAGAAAGCCCAAATTTCTAAGGTTGAAATCTTCATAAGAAAACAAATGTCATCCACACAGCACATATATTCTATATTACTAATTTGGCTGAATTTTTTTTGTTTCAGTCATTGTGTACACACACACACTTAAATCTTCAAAAGCTCCACAATGTGGTAAAACTGTTATTATCACTGAATTAAAAGTGAAGGATTGAGGTAAAGAAGTTTAAATATTTACCGTTGGTTAATAAGTGTTAGAGTCAGAATATACAGAATCATAGTCACACATGTACCTATTGCTCTAGAAAATAACGATGGGGGAAAATCTAGTCTATATGTGTAACTTTTTCAGTAACTCCTCCTTGAGGTTCTCTTTGCAAAGAAAGCATGAAAATCATTGCATTTCCTACACAATTATACTATCCAATAAAAAATACATGAAATTCATCACTGCCGGAGCTATGAACTAAGGACTGTGCACTTATGAATGCATGTGTGCCCTTACTTTAAGAGACCACCAGTATCAAGCATAGAATAAACCTTTGACAGGTAATAACTGCCCAGGGGCTACTTGATATGAGCTCGGAAGAGGAAAGCCGCCTTACAAAGTGCCGTGGGTTCCCTCAATTCACAGATAGCAATGTCTCACTTAGATCGTGGAGTCCACTCCAATGTGGGGCGGGGGGGTGTCTCTCACCGAAGAAACAGCACTTCCTTGAAACTTTAAGGGAGCACATTCTGCAGTGTAGGTCATGGAGAAGCCTTAATCAAACCTTGGGACAGTCATTTCACAGCAGGGTCCTGGTGTCCTTCACATACCAGCCTTGCTCCTTTCGTTTAATTGGTTTTGGAACAAAAGGAGAAACAGCAGCAGAAGCTCTAGAGGGGATGACAGGCTTGCTTTTCAAGGGATTTTTGCATAGTTAGACAATGGCAGAGATGCTACTCTCCGTAATTACCTGACTCCATGTGCAACTGTTAATTTCTTTGTGCATGCTGTAATCCTCACACTGAGCATTCTTGATGTTGCGTTTTAAAAAATGAATGAATGAATACATTAGACCAGTTGTTCTTAAAATTATTTGGACTCAGAACCCTTTCACATTTTAAGAAATTACTGCAGATCCAAATTAAGTTTATAAAAGTTATATTTATTGATAGATAGCACATCAGCAAGAAGAAAAGTTTAAAGACATGTTTTTTTAAAAATAAAAATAGACCCATTAGATGCTAAAATATTTCTATAAAACCACTTTTCAAAAATTAAAAAGTGAGCAACTGTCATTTTTCTTTCATATTTTCTAAATAGCAGGTTTTAATGACAGGAAGTCTAGTTCTAACATCGGCTTTTCTCAAATGTGTCATTTTGGTTGAAGTGCTGTATGTCTTCCACATCTAACAGTTCTCCCTCAAACAATCAATGAACCACAGACTGAAAATACTAAAATATGTACAGAGTTATTTTCTAAAGATACAACATAACAAGTTTTATAGAATAGTTACATTGTCTCAGGTATTACAAATTAATCCATCAACAATTAAAAGTATACTTTTAATTTCTGCATGGGTAATATATAAATACTATCTCACTCCATGTAAAGGACTTGGGTTTCTATGGATTTAGGTAATGGGAGGTTCTAGAACTATTCCCTGCACATACTAAGAGATGGCTGTATATATATAAAATAGAGTTTCATCCAAGTACCAGTGCAAAAAAGGAGAATTTTAACAGATTTTTAATATACCTTGATACTATACCAGAAATGGTAGGTTATTAAGAGTGAATTTGTGATGTGAGATCTGAAACTGTGTGAAAATATTTGTATTTTACAACACTAACATCAATGGATGTATCAGGAAATTTGAATGGCTGGCTTGTCCTTGAGTAATTTTATCACACCCTGCACTGGTAATTTGAAAGTAACTATTTGCTGACTAACGCAGACATTAAACATGTTGGCCCTTGTCACTAAACAGTACATATTCAAAAGCCACATTTACTAATATCATACTCAATTTCATGAGCAAAACTCTTCAAGTACTGGGAAGCAATCAGCATCTCAATGGCAAATGTAAATTGTCCACCATGGAAAAAACTAAAAACTCAAATTTCTGCATTCATAACAAATATTGTTAGTTGTCTTCTTGAAGTGACTTCACACTTTTCAGACTTCAGGAAAATGTGTGAAAATACCAACTCTAAGTAGTCACAGTAGGTCTACACATTTTTCTCAAGTAAAACTGAAGTTTCTGACAAAAAAGGAAAGGTATTGTTCTGTCCAGTTCGCAATTCAAATAACTGCACCAGCATTTTTCTAGACCGACTTCAGGTGGTTGAAGTCCTGCCATGCAGAATAGTGAAAAGACGTCTACCCACGGGTTAACTCACAAAGAAACTCACTTTCCATCAAGGATTTCAAGTGAAACTCATGCTTTTGTTTCCCCTTTCCTCTCTAGGCGTCCTTGCTGGTGAGAACCAGCGCTGGCCCAGTTCCCTGTCACCCTGCACTTGTGCTGAGGCCACAGCTCAGTCCTGTCATGGCACTGTCCATTAGAATGTCCAGGAGGCCAGCACAGTAATAATGATGCCACGGAACTCGGAAAAGCATCTGGGCCTCCCACAATCCCCGCAAGGCCCACAGGTCACACTTTAGAAGCCACCCACTAGACCACTCTCCGGGGTGTGTGTGCTTAGTGCAGTGGGACAGATGATCCTGCCTTGGAGCCACGGAGACAGACAGGAGGACAGGAGGATGGACGGCTCGCTTGCCTCTTAACTCGCCCACACTTAGTGGGTGCAGAACATCAACTGTCGTGAGCAAAACAAGTGGACTGAAAGATTGACAGAGGCTCACACGCGTGCTTGTGTGGGTGTGTGTGCAGGTAACACACAGACACTTTCCAAGAGCCACTGAAAGGATATTGTGAACACCTACTCTGCCCCCATACACCCCCAAATTCATTTACTATGCACTTGATTTATAAAGAACAAAACAATGAACATGGAATCACAAAAGTCTGCACACAAAGTGCCTCCAGCCAGGAAGAAGGGTTGAAGGCGAGTGTGCGTGTGTGCGTGTGTGCAGAGTAAGCCAGAAGGACTCACGTGGCCCAGAGAGTGTGCGAGGCTCCCGGCACAGGCAGAGGCAGCAGCGTGGAGCACTACAGGGTGCAATGGACGGAGCAGAGGGTCCCGGGAGCTGTGCTTGGCGTTAGTTCCCTGCCTGTGCAAAGCCAGCTCCTCGTAGGACATGCCATGAAGCTGACTGGGAAGCTTCCTTAGAACATCTTACCCTGGGCTCTGCCTGCCTCCACTCGTGTTTGCCAAGCACAGGCCCCACCAGCAAATGAAAATGTGAGACTGGAGAGAGCAGAGTAACGAAGGTAGCAGTCTTCCTGTTCAGAGTGAGGAGAAAAAGAGAGAGGCAGACATGAAGACAGACAGAGCCAGGCCGAGGCAGAGAGAAGGACAGATACACAGGAAAGAGGGGGACAGACAGAGAGGGGTGGAGAAGGGGCAGAGTAGAGGACAAAGAGGGGCACGCAGTGGAAGTTCAGCAGGAGGAAGAAACACTTCAGAGCAAACCAAGGGAAGGCAAAGACCCGAGCTTTGCATTTCAGCCTCACAGCTGCTCAGTGTAAATTTGTGAAGATAGGTATTAATCTACATATTGCAAACTCATGAATTTCCTTTCAGTTTTACCATAACCTTCACTATCATGTACAGAAACATGAAAACCATCATGAAGCACGGCCTCACTCCTCCTAAGAGCCTGCCGCCTTCTCTTCAGGGAGGGCCACGCTACTGGTGGCCCTCATTTATCAGCAGTGACATCTATTGGGTTCTGTCCTCCAAAATTCCATGCAAGAAACAGCCATGCTATTGTCCTCCTGGGCTGCAGAGTCAGGCGACCTGGTGTGGCTGGTCAAGTGTCGGTTTACTGTGTCTTCAGTGGCCACAACAGCCCTTTGTCAAGGTCACTTCTCAGGGTGACAAACAAGAGTTTGAAAGCTTGACCCATCTTTTTAACTACTGAGGGCCCCTGAAGAAGGAAAGCAATTTGGTTAGGTTTGCATAAACACACATCCAGGCAAACTCAGGCCAGGTCTCTGCCACTCATCAGTCATGCCTCCCACCAGCTGGGCTTCTCCAAAGAGGCCTCACAGTGGGATTAGCTCTGAGTCTCTGCCAGTTCCTCTCCTGACCCGGTTCTCAGGGTCAGGCTGTGCTCCCTCAGGAATAACAGATGCCTTTCACAGTCACCCATCTCCTGAACTAAAGATCCGCCAGTACTGCTCCCAGAACTTTTCAGCATATAGGGCTCTACTTTTACAAAAAAAAAAAAAAAAAAGAAGTCACCTTGAACAAAAAATGTTTACATCTTTTTTTGGGGGGTGGTGGTTCTAAAACAGTTTTATCTTTAGTTGTTAGGGAAAAAAGGAACCCACTGGGACCTGTAAACATACTCGCTTGCTTGGCAGCAAGGGGCAGGCGGGGTGGAGTAAAAGGAAGATGAGAAGGCTGGAGATGAAAGATCACATTCCCTGCTTGATACCACTGACAGCGTCTGACCGAAAGAGCTATTGAAGAGCAAGTAGAGTGGGAACAAACAGCAAAAGCCAGCGTTCCTCGTCCTGGCTATGTCCTCTGCCCTGAACTGACTCAGCGAGCATCTCTGGGTCCTGTAGCCAGTGGGAGACGCCGGGCAGGAATTTCCACAGGCACTGCCCTAAGCCACTGTCTGTTCCCTCTCTGCAGACTTCTCAACAGCACAACTCACTCCTGATCCTTTATCCCCTTGCTCATTTTTTTTTTTTTACCTGTGATTCCCAAACTCAGAGCTCCAGAGAGCCAGGTGGACCTGGAGCAGAGGGGACATGGAGATGTAGCAGAGTGGAGTCCACCCCAGTGGGAAGGAGACACCCCCAAAAGGGAACAAACTCCAGTGCCATTGGCTAGGAATGCCAGATATCACAATCAAAGTCTCCACCAGAGAGTCTAAGGGGCCCAAAAATATTTCACTGGCAAAAAAAAAAAAAAAATGGTATTCAGTGTAAATAGTAGAATGATCTGAAATCCAGAGCCCCGTGAGTCCTACTGCCTTCTACTGTAACAACGACATCATCACCCAAATCCACTGGAAGCATTATGACTACTGCTCTCACAATTGCACCTTCGGCAGAGAAAACTGTCAATGGGTGACATCTAGGTGGGAGCTGTCCTTGAGCCAGGAGCCAGGACTGCATGGGGATTCAGTGAGCTCATATGTATTTGTAGTTCAGAAGAATCCAATATGGGTGTTAATTTCTCTATAGACTCACTGGATGCAACCCCAAAGCTGTAGGCTGGCAGTAAACAACTTATTTCTTTCTAACCAATGGAAGCTACAGAAATTCATTACAAGAATATAACTATGTGGTGAAGTTTGCATAAGCCAGTTAATAAGCATTATCTGCAGCATTCCGCTAAGAGGGTGAGGAGACATCCATCAACACCAACAGCCCACACTGCTCTCCTGAGGACACAGCCTTTTCCTTTGGGGAGCGCGGACCTGTGCTTCTCTTACTCCTCCTGACTGGCATGGCCTGAATCCAGCCCAGTACAGTGGTGGAGTCCACTGCACCCCTGGAGCTCCATTCCAATCAGACCCCACCAAGGCAACCCCAGGAGTCCTCCTGGAACAACAGCAGGAGGGGCACGGGCTTCCTGGGGGCACGCAGCGAAGTGAGTGAAGAAAACAAGGAAAGGGAGAGCTTGACTTCTGATGTTCCCATGCAGCCATTTTAGCTTGGCCAGCCTAATGCCCAAGATGTTCTTAACCCTTTCTGCCACATGAACTGTGGACCCTAGATGTGAGTAGTTTTCAGCACCAGAAACAGGAACAGGATTCGGGTTCATCCCTTGTTCTGCTGTAAAGCTCAGAAGATGATTCCCCTGTGGCACTACCAGTCTTTCCCTGGGCACATCAGTTTCTCAACAGCTTTCTCTCCTAGGAGTACAGAGCTTTGATCCCAGTTTGCTCAGAAAATTCGCCATGGCTCGGAAAGGCCGTGGATGCTGAGACCTCACTCATAGGATTGCTGTTCTCGGGAATATGTTTCCGAGCGAATTCTACCTGTTCTAAAGAAGACACTGCCCAAGGTGCAGCCCCTGCAGAATATCTCTGCTCCTCAGAGCCTGACCTCCCCAAACCCTGTAAGGCTCTAACGGCATGCGGGCAGCAAAGTTATTTAATGTAAATGCCCTGCAGCTGATAGCATTTGGTGTCATGTGCACATGGGTGACTTGGGGAGGAAACTAAAGCAGAGCAGCTGGTTAGGACTCTGTCACAGGAGTCCCACTGTGAGATGGCAGGGGACTGTCTCAAAGAGCGATAGCAGACATACAGACAGACCAGGAGTGAGGGGGAGGGGAAGCATAGGACTGGTGCCAAGGGTTCAAGAGGTGGAGCTGGCTGAGCACAGACCGAGGGCTGGGAACTGCGGCGCACCCACATGGGACTATCAGAAATGAGAATCTTCTTCTTGCACAAAAGGGTGTAGAATGGTTGGTTACCCTCATTATCCGATAAAAACACAGCATTTTTCTTTTATTATGTAAATAACTTTGTTAAAGCCAGAACTGGGCATTCTGCAGGAATCAGTGACAGGTAATAGGTGAGAAGGATAATGAAATCTGAGACAGGATTGTGGGTTTAATTAAAGGAGGATACGTATTAAAGGACAATGACATGGCCTACGTCCCATATAGGACACTAAGATATATAGATAAATATAGGCTTAAACACAGACACGTGGTAACTGTTTTAGGAAGAATTAACTTAGAGTAATATGTTTTGAATATTTGCAAATTTTCCAAGAGGCTTTGCATACATTTAGTTCAAAAATAGCTAAAAATTATCTAGGATGAGTGCAGTCGTTTGAATTAGATAAGAAGCAGAACGAGGGACGGTTTTTCTCTGTTTCCCTGAAATCCTTTCAATTTTTAAGTTTACTTTTGAAATGAAACAGTCGATGAGTTTCAATTCTCTCTCTCCTTTGGTCTTCCCCCCTCCCCTCTCCTGGGTATTTAATGCCAGGAAGCAGTCACCAAAGGGAGAGCACTTGTTTTCGGTGACAGCTGTCTGGGCTCCATTTGGTGTCATGGAAGGCAGGCAGATACCCTGGAATGAAAGGCTCATCCCAGTGAGCAGCACTGCCACAGGTCACCTTCCACAGAGGAGCCACGAGGCGGGGGTGGGACTGAAACAGACTTTCCTGTGAACGAGACTCGTGTCCCTGGCTTGGAAATCACTCACCTGATAAAGCTAGTTAGTAAGGAAATAATTAGCTTTATATTAGCTCCGCATTTCAGTCCAGACAAAGTATGGATATGTACATCCATATACACACACCAAATAACAAACACAGACACACGCCTGCTGTGTATGTTTAACTCTAGTTAGTAGTATAATTTCCCATCTCATTTTCAAGTCTGGTCTGGACTTTTTCCTGAAGTTTGGAGGTCAGTGGCCCATTGTGATCTCAGCAGCTACTCTGTGATCCCCAGCGGGGCTCTGTGCACCTGCTGGGGTCTCTGTTATCTCCTCTCCAGTCCTGCTTCTGAGCAAAAGCTGTGCCCTTTGCTCACGGCCTTGGTCACCAGTTTCTATTGCCACAGGTCAAGAGGCAGCAGCCCCAGCAGCTGTGTACCCCAGCACCTACTCTGCTCTGAAGAGTGTATTTCAGGTTATTCCTATTCTCTTGGCCATCCTGGTCCCTGCCTTTGTGTGCACAAAAACCCTGTGTCTCACAGACTCTCTGACCAACAGACCACCTGGGTAGTAAACAGTGTGAGAAGCGCATTGAAGACTCCGTAAGAACACACTTAGCACACAGCTGAGCTGCACTGGAGAGCTCTGAGCCACCCTGGCATTCCTGCATCAGAGCAGGTGACAGATCCATCAAAGGTGGGATTGAGCAATTGGAGGTTGAGGATATGGTAGCAGAATCTCCATGTGTAGATAGCCAAGGCAAGAGTATAATGACTGAATACATACACACAAAAAATGTTCAACATCATTGGTTATTTGAGAAATGCAAATTAAAACAACACTGAGATTCTATCTCACTCCAGAAAGAATGGTCAACATCACAAAATCAACCAATAACCAATGCTGGAGGGACTGTGCAGAAAAAGAACACTTTTCCACTGTTGGCAGAAGTGCAGACTGGAGCCACCACTGTGGAAATTAGTGTGGAGATTCCTCAAACAACTAGGATTAGAGCTTCCATTCAACCCAGCTATTCCCCTCCTGGCTATTTTCCCAGAAAACCTGAAAAGGTCATATCACAGTGATATATGTGCCCCCATGTTCATAGCTGCATAATTTGTAACAGCTAAATCTTGGAAACAACCAAAATGCCCATCAACTGCAGAGTGGATGAAAAAGATGTGGTATTTTTATACAATGGAATATTACCCAGCTACAAAAAGGAAGATCTTGAAGTCTTCATATTGAAATGGAGGCAACTTGAGCCTATTCTCATAAGTGAAGTAAGATTCATATTTATAAATATCACATTGTGTCTCTAATGTAAAAAGTAATAAGAAATGTAGGAGTAATAAAATTCAAAATGTGTAATTGCTATTGTAAAAAAGAGGAAAAGAAAGTGCTCTAAAAGATATAACTGCATGTATGCTTAAGTGTGTAGGATTGATAACCACATTACTAAGTTTTTATTGGATCACTGAACAGAACTGTTTACAGTCTCACGGTTTGAATGTCCACTTTGTGTGCTTTTTTAATTCTATAACTTGAACAACTATTTCTAAGATGACATTATGTAATTTGTCAACTAGTGATTTCTTAGTGTTTGTTTTATTTCTTTTTTTTGGAATTTTGTATTGTTGCTTCCCTTTTTTTGTTTTTTTTTTCCTCTTTAAATTAAAAAAAAGAAAACAAAAGGCATTTGAACTAGGGAGTTGATAAAGGAAAAGAAAAGAGACAGATATGAGAATAAAAAAGATATGTGCTTATAATTTCTTCAGTGGTCCAAAACCCAGAAGTGATTTCTTCCCTTCATTAGTCATGACATATGACATCTCAGATTGTCATCACTTTATGGTGTTTGTCTCCTGCATCCAACAATGCATCCTAGTCTTAGAATACCCAGTAACATTCAGTATGAGATAACATCCAATTTCCACGGTGCCCAGGAAGGCGTTTGGTTAGCGCTGGAGGTGAAGTATAGTAGAAATACCAACAGAACCTGTCTATTGTATTGGTACATGAGCTTTGAAAAAGGAAAGCCAAATACGAAGACGTAGTCTCCTTTAACTAGAATTTCTTCATTAATAAACTTTTTTCTGATGGCATGTAGAACTTTCATGAGTTCCTGGTATTTCATAAATGTTTGTTGACTGAATAAATTGCATGTAATTGTATTGAAATTAACAATGACTATGATTGAGTGTAGAAATATCAACAGGATCATAATTAGTACACAGCAGGTAATATGTGTCCTGTGTGTAATCCTTATTTTCAGTGAGCATTTAGACTGCATATCCCATATAATCAGAATTCAGAAAACATCTACTTTTTATTTAGAGAGTGGGATAAACACTGGACAGTAACACACTTAGCTTTTATGTGTGTGAGTCACTGTTCACTATTCCAACCAAAAAGCTCCATTTAAAAATCTGTCAATTTGGCACATGGATTCTAGCTCAGCTCCAGAGAGTAGTCACACCCATTCACATGTCCATATAGAATTATTTAGTTGTAAAATTAATGATTTTAGAAAATACCTTGACTCATTATAATTTTTTAAAACTATAGATGCCTATATACATGAAAATTACTCATGTATGTAGGCACATATCAATTTTTAGACAATAGTTTACTACTCTACCCTCTTACCTATTTTTGAAAGCATTTATCTTTTAGAGCAATTATCTTCATAGTTCTGAACAACTGAGATTTTACATCAGTGATCCACCAGCACACATGCACAACACTGCCGGCCCTGAATTGCTCCGGCCGCAAGTGAACACAGCTCTGTGAGCCACCACAGGCTGTAAGCTCTTCAGACAGTGCGGGTCCCAACCTGAGAAACTCTTACACACCGCTGGTGGGTGTGTAAATCAGTACAGCTACTGTGGAGAATGATACGGAGGTTCCTCAGGCCAGTATCCCACATCTGCGTCCGGATCCGAAGGGAAGCAAGATGGCATACGGAAGAGATACCTGCACCCCCGTGTTTACGGCTTCATTATTCACAGTAGCTAAGTCCCGAGTCAGCCAAGAGCCCATCAGAGGGTGGCTGGAGAAAATGCAGGATACATACATATGCCAAGGAGAGTTATTTAACCATAAATAAGAAAGAAATCTCATTTGCAGCAAAGGGCTTGGAACTGGAGGACATCACATTATGTAAAATCAGCCCAGATGGGGAAACAGAAGTACCTCATGGCCTCTCACAGTTAGCAACTTTAGGAAAAGCGGGAGTGAGAGTGGAATAGTGGTTTCTAGGGCCTGGGATGGCTGCCGAGGACACAGGGAAGAGCTACTGGACATGAGCCCTGCCTGCAATATACACACACGGAAATGTCACATGGAACCTCAAGAATCTGGACAATTCATTCACATTAGTAGAAAACTTACTATTTTGCCTTCAAGGGAACAAAAAATTCTGGTTTCCAAACCAGAATTTCTCAAATGCACAAAGAACCTAATTTTAAGGACAGCTCTCAGCACGATCAGCTCGCACCCCAAATCTGGTAGGGCCTATTGCACTTTGAAGCCATGGTTTCCTCACATGCCAGTTGTCCTGAAGTGGAGCCAAGCAGTATTTTCACAGGTTGATCATCTCTGTGGTAGACTCTGTCCTCAACGTGGATGCGCAATCAGCTGCCTTCGCTGTTTCCAAACAGTCGCAGTAGCAGAAGCACCAAACACAGCATGATGGCATTAGGGACAGTTTCTGACAGTGGGACCTTACAGGACTTGTACTATTTTCAATATGATTTCAAACACCCTTTCTAAAGAACCTCTGTGAATATCAGGATTTAGTTTGCCAGCTGAAAGAGATCTGTTAGCATCTTAAGGATGTTTGAGTTCAAAAGATGCATCTCCTTTTCCCTTGTGAGAAAAAACCTGCTACCAACCATTCTATTTGGAGCCTCTAGGTCTTATAAGCAGATTTTAAGTACATGAACTAAGAACTCAAATTCCTTAACATATTCTAAGAAAGTGCATTTATGGAGTTGAAAGAAAAAGGAGAGGGTATGGCAAGGCCATCTTTATTTATTTATTCTTCATGGAATTCATCCTGTTTCCAAAGTACATGGAGCACACGTCAAGTTCTGTTTTTCTTTGTATCTTCACTCCAGCAGGTTCTGTTACAGATGAGCAAAAGCTGATGAATTTAAAGACAAACACAAGACAAATACCTTAACCTCAAACTTCAGCTGATTCTTCTCACATTTGTCTCATCAGCCTTTATTAAAATTCAAGTCCTGGGCACTACATTTTATCTGAGGACTTTTTCCTTTAATTAATAAAACATATGTATGTGTCGCAAGAATCGAAATTCTGAGTCTCACAAAGACACAGGAATTATTTCTTGTTAGGTCCTTCTGCAGCCATCAGCTGTCACTTTGATATTGCTAAGAAAGTGTCATTTCGGAAGAGGATAAGATTCTCAGGAGACCAGGAATATATATCTTCAGGACTTATTTCAAGAAACCTGTTTATTTAATCTGGCATCGAATAAGAAGTCCTATGTTGTTTCTCTTATTTTCAATAAATTTGCTAGTAAGGAAATACTGTGTTATTAAAATGATGCAGTAGTAAAACACCAGCCAGGTGTTCTTGAGACTCTTTGTTTCATATTAAAAGACACCAGCAGCCACTAAATGCTGGAAGGCCCCGGGCACAGATGCTGAAGTCTCCAGCCTCCTATCCAGCTATGTCTAACAGTCTTGAGTCCGCTCCCCACCGTGCAACGGGAGAGCTGTGAACCCGACCACCCACTCCGCGCAGGAAATGCCTGCATCCACCCTCAGTGGTCCTCGGGATAGAGTGTCTCAGCTTTACCTTCACACTCACAGCACTTGGATAAAATAAAAGCAGCGCTGGGTTTCCACAACGCTGAGATGGTTTTCTACGGTTCACATTTCAGCACTATCAGCACTCAATTGGGATGCAATTTTAGTTTATGAAAAGCCACACTTTAATTGGAGATTCTTTTCCTTTCTTAGTGGTACAATCAATTGCTGGCACCACACAGGATGAAATACGATCACTCTCAACTTGGAGAGATTTGGCAATGGTGGCAATAAGCCTTAGCCACACCGCCAGCCTGGTGAAAGCCCTGCAGATCTTCTCTTCATAAAGATGCAACAGAATCGCTGTTTGCACATGCGGCAAGCTGACCCCAGACACACACTGCCCTTCACAGAGCACCCCCGGATGGGAGCCAGGTGTCCCAGACATCACCTGAGAATAGAAATGCCAGGATCTCCAAGTCGTGAATAATGCAGGGCAGGATCTATTCTGCCTGATTGTTTATTCTCCGAAGTCTATAGTTTATACTCAAATGATGTTTCCTTGCCATTTGCATTTGTTCATGGCTTTGAATGACCCTCTGCAAGTTCCCTGGGGTGGTTTAGTTTCATTTGTATGCATGTAAATAGCACCTAGACTGGCATGAAAATTAATGAACTATTTACTTTACTAGCCTATGCCTTGTTTGTAAAAACACACTTATATAATTAAGGTAATTAATATAAGATGAAAACTACAAAATCGTAATAAAATCAGTGTCAAACAATAAGTAGCATTTAATTTTGAAAACATGAAATTTAGAGGATATATAAAGTGAGACAAAAATAATTATAGAACACTCATTCTTTTTGATACCAGCATTCACAGCCCAATGTGTATCAACACACAGTCTGATTAGGGAAACACTAAAAAACTCGAAACTCCTAGACCAAAGGGCCCAAAGTTTAGGGCTTGGATCACCACCATTTAAGGGTCTCTTTAATTTTTCATAGTCTCTCATTTTTTTATATTGCTGACTATAAGGCACTTGTAGTGCCTTGCACTACAAATATATTTACCTGTTTTATATGTGCTAAGTATAAATCTGTCAAATACAAAACCCTCTAACTTGACCCTGTCTCTGAAAAATACTCAAAACTTTCAATGTGTGTTACTCAGTAAGAATTGATCCTGGTTATAACAATTTTACCCAAGATAATCCTCAGAATCTTCCATATTTCTCTCTTATGTATCTTTAATTCTAACTTATTGTATTTTTACCAGAAACCAATTTTTTCAAATTTGTCTTTATATCAGGGTCCAGGTGTGCCCATAATTTCGAAGTTCCCAAAGCTTTCTTTTTCAGGGTTTTTTTTTTATTTAAATTTTAAAATATATAACATAGCATAGCTTTCTTTAGTTCCAGTTGTTTAAAAGAGATCAAATTGGCAAGGGCAAGATTCTCCACTAAAAAACAAACAAAGAAACAAAGGATATATTTTTCATTATTCAATATGACATTTCCTATATAGCTGTATTAATTCTCAATATAATACATAAGGTTCTCAGAGTATAGAGTTTGAAATGAACAGTATATCATTAGATACCTATTCTTCCTTTGCAATGTTCTTCTAATTGAAATGATAAAAGAAAACTGAAAAATTCAGTATTAAATGTCTCTACCACAAGTTCTTTAAATTATATTTTTGGTAGGTTGCTTTTCTTCACCTGTTTTCATCCTATCAATTTAGGACAAAAGCCAAATAACTTACAAGTTGCTGAGGGAGAGAAGCCCACAGTTTTAATGAATGCAAAATGCTTTCGTTAAAATACTTTACCAAAAGCAAAGTATTTCAACAACAACAACAACAAAAAATAGACTCCAGTGATACATCCCATTTGAGACAGAAAACTTTACACTTGTCCACCTATGCCTTTTCAGCGCCACAGCGAGCTGTGCAGTGCCGCTGTTGCTAGAACCCACATGAGCTACCAGGGGACCACGAGAGCTGGCCACCGTGATCACCTGCGGGCCACTGAGTGTCACACAGCAACAGACCTGCTGCTTCTGGGTTCCTGAGGTGTCATGCAGCAATACTTGGGACAAAACCTGTTTTATAAGCAAATCCATTTGCCCATGTTTACGGAGGAAAGCCACAGGAACGTTGTAGGAGAAACTGCTTACAACACATCGGATGTACCGCATGGCACCTATGAAGTTAGCGCTATTAAAATTATGCCAGTTTAAAATAAGTTAATTCAAATGTCTTAATAGCTTCTTATTCTGATCACACATTATATTACATTCACTGGCATAGTTCACAAAACAGTTATGTGTGCTGAAAGTTGCTGCATAAACATATATAACTCAGTGAAGCCAAATTGCCAGTGTTCTTTACAGAACAAATCTATAATTTACAGCAATATTCAAAACTGATGCTACCAAAATGGATTCACAAGTGAAGCGCTCCGCTTCTGTTCAAGCAAAGGTAAAACTGTATTTTACCATTTTAGTAAGGAAATTTCAGACTGAGCAGCTGCAGAGTGAAACCAAGTTCAAAAGGCCTTTAAGGGAATAATTTCTTTTTTGAAGGAGAAATAAGGATAATTCCAAATATACATACATATATATATAAAACCTCGGTTCACGAACTGAATTATTTCCACAGTTCTGGTTGCAAACCGAGTTGGACGAGAACCGAATCAAGTTCATTGGTTAAATTCACTGCTGATCTTACAAGGAAATTTGATTTGATTTTCATCCAGTTTGGTTTGTGACTACAACCATGGAGAGAGCTGAGATCATGACCTAAGGTACCACTATATTCATATATGTGTATGTATATAAAATACTTCTCAAGTTTTAATTTCAATAAATAATCAAGGAAGTTAAATTTAAACAGAAATAATCTATAATCTGCAATGTTGGTAAGAACAAAGCATTTTTCAGATTTCCCAAATATAAATGAGTCCAAGGTATTTGTCTTTGAAATATTGTAAATGTAATAATTTAAAATTGTTTAAGAAAAATGTTACTTTCAAACTTTACACATTAAATTGGAATATAAAATTTGTCATCATGAGTATTTTGCAATTTTTAATACTAATATGAAATATTAGTAGCTTTTTAATAAATTTGCAATCTTGAACTATCAAAGAAAGTGTTTTTTTTTTAATACCAGAAAGCCTTCTATTTAGAAATTTAATGCCAAAAATTTAAAAGAATGTTTTGTTGAGAAAAGTAGGCTACAGTCAACATTAATGAATGAATACTGAGGATATTAGTAAAGGGGAAATAAGCTTTCTTTACTCTTTACTTTTATTAATGGATCTGAGGTGTATTTTATTTCTCAATAGAAAGGAACACAAGTGAATTCAGGGGAAAAAAAGAAAAAAATCAAGGAAAGATTAAAAACAACCAAACGTAATGAAAAGCATGTTTTCCTTCCTGAAATAGCCCTTTGCTGCTTGAAATGTGAATTTACAAGCATTAGAGTTCATACTTTGATCGCACTGTGATCCAAGAAGACTGTAATCAAAAGTGAAACCTTCCCATCCATCAGGATGGGAAGCTAATTTACTGAACTATCAAAATAAACTCACTTAAGTATATTTAGTACTTGACTCCAGCAATAAATTTCATTAATGCTTTGTTAAAATAACAATGGCAGCAACAATAATAATAATGAAGGAGGGAAAGGGAATGTACCCTCGAACCGCTGTGCATTGAGTTCTCAATTTCACTTTTATAACGAACCTGTGAATTACTCAGTAACTATTAAAGCATCCAAACCAACAAAAAATCCTACAAATAGACTTATAGATCAAGTCTTTGTATACTTTACAAAGAGTTCACAATGTTTTCAGTGCCTTTATTTGATAGCAAAGAAAATTATTTGGGATTTTATTCTCATGTAGCTGATTACACTTTTTAAAAGCCCAGGTCTTTCAAATGTCCCTTCATTTCTGATCTCTTTTAAATCATGAGATCTTTAAAGGAAGGCACAGTCTCAGCTCACAAGGTGCCGGTGGAGAGGATGGCAGTGTATTTTTAGCAATTCCACATAACCACACCCGATGTCTTATCTAAGTCATCTTACCTACCCCTCCAGAAATCCCTGGGGAGCAGGATTTCCTAACTCACCAGGAAACTCCAGCTCAGTTCAGCTGTGGAGAAAGGGCTCTGTCTGTCTCTAAGTGCCAGATTGTCTATTACTCTCATTTTCCCTGGCAATGCATTGTCACTTGGATGGCTCCTTTTTATCCTCAGTGTCAACAATGCCTATTGCTGTCATATCACTTATCAAAGACTTCTGAATTCCTTTCCCCTAGGACACTCTGGGTACTGAGGCGATAATTCTTGTCTTTCTCTCCTTTGGATTCCAGTGTCACCAACAGCACCGGGAACATGGCAAACCAAACCAATCACAAGGAGCCCAATTTCATTCCTCCTCTCTTGTCCTTTCCTCAAGAGGACTGAACTGCAGAATCTGAGCTCACTTTTCCAGGTTAGATTGCTCCTTCTCCATGCTTAGTTTTCACCTCAAAACATGGCATAGCATTCTGCTCATATAAAAATATGCTAAAATACAAACTGGTGGCAGAATGTAAAGGTCCTTGGAACACTGCTGTGATACCGAAGAAGACTAATGGAGTTCGGGCTTTAAAATTATTTCTACAGTGGCAAAAGTGGCACATACCAGCTGTAGGTTTGTAAAAGGTCTGTCACATATCTGGTGGGAGATCACATTCAGGTATAAAGAAGCTTTTAGAGAACTACTTTTAAAAAGAATTGGGTTTTTTTTGTTTTGTTTTTTTGGTTTTTTTTTTTCTGTTTAATTTCTACTGCAGACAATGAGGAAGGAAAAGGTGTGGGGACACATGTGAGAGATCTACTAGATCTACTGAAGGTAGGTAGAGACAGGCGACAGAAGGCAGTGCTGTCACTGGGAAGCTTTCCTCCCGGGGTGAGGGAGAGATTTCTGATCCTGGAGAAACACCCCAGCAGACTCACTGCTTGTTATGGGGCTGCAGTGCTGCACAGGGCCGACCATAAAGTGGCAATTATGTCTTCTCTCCCTTTTAGGACAGACAGAGTACAGAGGTGTCTCTTCCTCAAGGCAGAACTGAAAGGAAAATATCTTTCCTTCTAAGCATGGTAGTAAATATTTGAGGAACTTTAGCAGCAGATTGATTTTTTTTTTAACAAACAAAAACAAACAGCTTTGCTATGCACTGCTTGGGATCCCCTGAGATCCATAAGCAGGTCAGTTCCTGTTACCTCAGATTCTGAAAAAGGAAGAGTGAAAGAGGAAGAG